>GL501430.1:215073-242674 GCA_000149185.1 Mayetiola destructor
ATTGAATTATGATTGACAGATCTATTAAATATTTTGTAAACCATGAATTTGGCTTATTGATTATTCAAATCAAAATTAAAATAGTGCTTGTCAAAGTGATGTCTCATAAATGGGACATCCGAAATGCATTATAGAAATATTGATGCAATTCATTAATTAATATTATTAGCCCGGACCATATATTGATAAGCATATGAATGGCACAGAATGAAGATGGTCCCTTTAAAAATTGATGATAAGAATTTGAGCATGAAATGAATGCGTTGTTAGACTTGAACATGACGAAAATGATTTTTTAGAATTGAACTCAACTCTAAAAAATAATTCTTGCCGAATTCAGCAAATCATCATTCACCAATCATCATTCTTTCGTCTCTTTCTTACACTATTTCCCTCACTTTTACTCTTGAAATCAAGTTGGGTCTCATCGATTCCACTTGATGTCCAATTCATGAAAATCGAAACGAGATTTCTTTGGGATTCATGGTTCTCGAGATATGAGCCGTTGCAAATCGGTTTTTATGAAATGTTGAGAATTGAGAGTAAAATTCAACTACTTTATATGCTGTCAAAACTCTTCGTCATTTTGGAACATCAGCGCCTCTACATTCAGATAAATTTCACTATAAAGATTCTCACGTATGATAAGGAACGTCATACATTTCGTTTTGTTCACTGTTCGCTTATTGTTTGTATATTTAAATACTTTTTTTAAATATACTAGAGGCGCTGATGTGCGCGTCGTACGAATTCAATTCTATTGTTCTATATGGGGCATATAAAGTACTTGGTAAAATTGTCCAAAGTAATTTCACCTCCTTATCTCATCGAGAAGACTCGATAGGACCCAACATGATTTGAAAAGTAAAATATAACCAAGTACCGGTTTTCCGGTGGTTTCATTTAAGGTTGCCATACTCTCGTCATGTCATTACAACAACATAACACGTAAAATTAAAAGTTGATAAAGACCCCAATTTAAGGTGTTTTTACCATCGTAACGCCTTGCGGCCTGCCATTTATTTGATCATATGTCATAGTTTAACCTGAGTGACATATTGCCATATATAAATGGTTTTAAGGATTAAAACAAACTTTTCCGCGTTTTACACGATTTCCGATCGATTGACGAGAAAAAAAATTTCGAAAAATAAAACTAAAAAATTTTCGAATTTTTTTTTTGAAAAATGGGGGGGGGGGCCCTTGTGCAAAATTTTTTGTTCAAAAAAATTGTTTTTCTAGACGTTTTAGACGATTCCCAATCAATTGGCGAGAAAAAAAATTTCGAAAAAAATTCAAAAAAAATTTCAAAAAAAAATTTCATAGGGTACAGGTACACTATAGTAGCCATAAAAAAAATTCTATGAAGTCTCATACCTCCCAAATCAATAGGGATCATTCTGAGAACTCCCTCTTCACGAAAAAAAAGTTTGCATTGAGTTATAGTAGACTGGGAAAGAGTTATTGGAATAACTAACAACAACAACGACGACACCCAAAACCAATACTTGTTCCACCATTGTGGATGGCGGAAAAGTAAAAAATGTGGAGCTCACAATTTTTCTTACTTCTCAGTAACAATTTTGAAAACGACCATTTTCATTCTGTGCCATTCATATGTTGAATGTAGATAACAGGCCCCTTAAACCTTAAATTCTATAGAATAATGTCAAGTACAATGTTCGCTATGCTAACTGGAAACACCATTTGTCATTGATATATCTCTTTTTTGGTGAGCAGCAACAAATTTTCATAAAATTCCATTTTTGATGAATGTTTATTGTCATTTTACCGAATTTCTGTGCTTTGTCAGCTTTTTACTAAGCTCAGTTAATGTTTGAATGTCCCCTTTCCCGTTTACAAGAGGGGGGACCTTTTTGTTTGATTGGAAGAACTGTCAAAAGTACCACTACAAATGTAACTGACTATAACTGAAAAGAAGCTGATTTGAATTGATCCATAAGCACTTTTCTATACTTTGTGATATATTTATACATATAATTGCGAAGCATGCTGCGTCCTGCCTACAGCCCACAGGTACTATTTATGCTGCACTTTTGTCTGCAAATTTCATTAGTTTCATATTGGCATCGACGTTGATGAAAATGCTTCGACCACATTTACTGTTTTGTACATAAAACAAATAATTAGCATTGATATTTTGAACTCCACACGGTTTTCGTTCGCTGGGGCCAATTTAATGAAAATTTTAATTGGCTTCGAGTGATTTTTCACTAATCAATTTTACTGCAGTTGAATGTATGGATATTCACTGCAAATGGTATTTCAAATGCATTTTAGTATTTAGTATTTACCACAGTTTTCTTTGTCGGTTTCAAGGGAAAACCATTCCTAAATATTTCATTAAACAACAGGTTTTTAATTATCATTATTATTATTTGGATATTTCGTTCTCAAACAACACCTACTGTTTGAAATATTCATTCTCTATTCTCTTTGTATTTTTCATGAAATTAATTTCCAGAGGTTTTTCGAATTCTTCGATTTTCCGAATCTAATTTTCAAAATTTGAAAGTTTTCATTCTGCGGTTAACATATGAAATAGTATGCTCCAAAGTGTTTTTCGTTTGGAATGGAAAATTCTTAATTAAATAAATGTTTTAATGAGAAATTTTGATTGAGTTTTTGTGTGGTGAGGCGATGGACGAAGTCGATGTGGTTGTCACATGTTATAATAATAATGAAAAACTTTGTGATAGTTAAGCTTCTTCACAATTTTTGCATTCGAAAATAATATTTATGTCGGATCTGGAACGCATCGTACTGTGTGGCCTTACTTTAGAAAATTTACAACTTTTTGAAAACAATGACCGTCTTTGAACGACGTTAAGATCCTCTATCACTACTCATTACAGAATGTTCCAATCATTCAAAAGGATGGAAAAAAGATAATTCATTTCACATGCATAACTGTGCAACCGTTCGTGGTTGATAAGCCGAAAGTATGTGTTTATCATATACCAAATAAGAAAACCGCATTCTATTTCACTGTTCAGAGCTTGGAGGTAGTTCCATGGGGACTAAACACATCGAAATATACTTCTCATACAATTCATTAGCATCATTTCCATGAAATAAATTGTTTTATTCGGTGACCGCGAATGTTAAATTTGTCCTCCCCTCAAACGGATCGTGTTATCATATTTGTAATTTAGTCAGAATATATCAGAACAGAGTTTGGTAAACCGGATTTCATTCAAACATGCCTTAAGATGAATGCTAGACAAAGTTATTTTGTCAAAATGGAGAAGCTTCATTCAAAAAATTTGACATGGTTGATTCAAAATTCATGGATTTCGATATGTAAGTGTGTTGGGACTATCGAAGCTCAGTTCAGTTTTGTGCGGCTTCATCATCCGATTTTGACTATTGTTTACTGAGCAGTATGTGATGTAGTATGCAATGCCGTATGCAAATTGATTGAAACGCTTTTATAAAATAATTTTTCATATTAATCCACACCATTGACTATTGTTCATCGACCACATCGTCTACAGTTGTACCGCATCGAACAAAAGCTTTTCATTTGTAAAATCCAATTCCAATCGCAATCGGTGCGGGCTTTTTTGTCATCTCTTTCGCTTTTGCATGAATCACACTCAACTCTTTCGAGATCGACATTGAATTGAAATTTTCAATTTACGTTTGAATTAATAATTAATATCATGTTTGAATAAGTCCATTTTCTCTATTTCCCCTGCTTGGAAACGCAATTCGATCCAAATTGAATGGTTTTTGCTTTCAATTCATTTTGCAGTGGATTTTTTTTAAATTAACTGTGTGAAATGTTGGATGTCATGTCGGCATCGTTGCATTGATGAGGTTTTTCCTTTTTATCATCCACATGCGGTGCCTTTGTTCGGCATTCATTTAATTTTGATCACACATATGAGAGAATCTGATATCCGAATTCATTCATTTATTGTTATGAACAGACGTAGTTTTACTCTCTGATAAAATTAGTTTTTCAATGCGATGCATAAATTGCAATCGACTGGATTTATCTATATGGATATTATGAATATCATCTGGTTTTTGTATTGATATTGAAGAGCAGAACCACGAACACGTAAACCTTAATGGCAGGCCATTGCAATTTAGAATCGAAAGAGGTGCCGAATGATAATATTTTCAAACGTTTCAACGCCCAACTGATTGAGAGTGTTTATAATTCAAAAAACCGCATTCACGATTGAATCCGCCTCTCGTTCGGTTTGGATGGAATTTCATTCAGGTCAGAGACGATCAGAAAGCCACATATTATTGTTAAACGGATGGGCAGATGTAGAATGTAGATATTTCGAGCGAATTGTGGTTTTTTGTTGAAATTAAATAAAGCAGATGTAATAAATTTTATTATTGGCTTATGTTCGATTGGTGAATGGTTATGCAAATGTAATTGCACACATGCAAATTCGATTAATGTGGTTCTCGATGCCGTAATTGACGTTCACTTGTTTCATTTAACTATTTTTGAATGTCAAAGGCCTAATGTTCCTTCTCATTTTGCCCACTTATCGGTGATGGTATTTGTGAAGCGGAAAATTGGACTCATTCAAAATTTAAAAGTAGTCAAAAACGTAAAATGTTCACTGTTCAGCTTCGATGGACTTGAATGGGCCGAGAACTTTATGCAATTTGGCTTTAATCAATGGCATTGCATTAACATTTTAATAAATCTCCATTTACATTGATATCCGTGTATTGTGTCTGTTCACATAAAAAGAAGATTTCAAACCAAATTGACAAAATGAAAAAGCAGAAGCCTCATCCTGGACGTCCTCCATCTAAAAACGACCGAAAAACGTTTAAAAAAAGGATTTTTTTTTGTTGTTGTTCATGGTAAACATATTCTCATTTGAAGCGTTTACCGCGATGAACGAGACTTCTCAAATTTATTATTGCAATTTTGTGTGAACGTACGCAATTGGTGTTAAAGCCAGTTAGAAAGCAGAAAGCAATTTTTCCTGTCTCCTGGTTTTTCGTAACGGATTCAAATGTTTTTTGGAAATTTATATCCATTTTGCGAGTTTGCTATGCATTGAAAGTTTGTAACGCACGTTCGCGATATTAGAATGAATATATCTGTATTAACTCCAACTCTCTGAAATGACAAATACAATTTATTGGTTTGCATCGAGACATTGAAAAACGATAGAAACGTATGTTGTTTTATGGAATTGTAATCGAGATGTCACTTACGAAACAGAGCAGACTTTTCTATATTTTCGTGCGTATGTGACAATGTTAAACACGTACATATGAGGCAATGAAGCTCTGTATCAAATTGATCATCGGTTCAAATGGCGAAAAAATGTCTGGAGTATTCAGAAATTGAATGAGAATCGAGGCGCAACATAATTTTATATGGAGCATAGCGGTCCCCTTTTTGCCAAAATTGTTAAGATCTTGATAAAAATCAGAAAATATACACTCGCATTAGTTTATTCGAATTTTGTGTCCATGGAACAGAGGTCGCCAAGTAGAGCAGAATTCACGTGCTTTAGAATGGAACTCATGAAAATTGGTTTGCTAAAGAAAAACTGGCCAATTTCATCAAAATAAACAATCAAGATGAAATTTTCCAAACTCTCAGCCTTTTCCATTCGGCAAACATATGTGGCATCATTTGGAGAAGAAACCCCCAAATTGATTTCTAACTAAAATAATATATTGCATAATTCACAATTCACATCCAAACAACAATGCCCGCATTTTATTCACCATTTCACACTCACACCATTGCTTTTACTAGCGAAATGATTTGAAGGCGTTTAATGGAAAAGGAAGTAAATGACAGGGCATAGATTTATTGAAACGCACACAATGCAATGGAATGTTTAACTGAAATGATTTCAATCAGGATCCAGACATCTGGTACCCGAAGAAAAATTACTAAAAATATATTACACACGCCACGAATCGAACATATGAGTATAACACACGAAACCAAAGTTTGCCGATGAATTCCGAAAAAAATAACAGAAGAAACATTAGAAGAAGGAGCCGAAAAAAATACACAAGCGATAAAATACCCTCATTCGCGTAGAGCAAAATCTTTTATATATTGGAAAAATGAAATTGAACCCAAATCGACAAATCAACATATGTTTACCAATCGATGCGTGTAGAAATATGCGATCAGAAAAACCGATGAGTATAACAAACGTTCATCAATTTCGCACTTTGCACGTTACACGGTCAAAAAGAAAAAAGAAACACAATTGGCATCATAATTTGTCAATTGTATTTCCCCACCGAATCGAATTAAGAGAAATATCACGTTATCGTATTTCTAATGCGTACTGTTAATGTGCGTATTTTTTTTTTGGATCATTGCCATAATTCATTTTGAACTTCTGTTGACCAAAGCCCAAAAGAAGGAACATTCACTGATGGAATCGAATGCGAAGGTTTTCACCAAAATTAAATTTACTTTTCGGGTATATAATTAATTGATGTGGTTAATCTATTCAAATTGATAATAATGAAATCAAGTCCTGGGAGCTCATTTCAAAGAAGGAATTTCATAAAAATTTAGGGAGAATACAGAAAATTTCTTGGGAGAAGTAATTGTGCGAAGCATTGAAACGGTTTTTTCGGCCCAAGGATGAAGAGAAATTCGTTAAGACTTGAATGAGAAAAAAGTCTGGCGACAGTATTCAGTTGATGACAAGCAGAATTTGATGATACCAAATCCAAATATATGTTCCACAATGATGGTACAAAACTCTGATGTATTTTTTAACTAGATGTTATCCGATTGAAAACGTCAAAGAACATCCAAAATTCTTATAAAATCCATAAATATTAGAAAATCCTGACAGAATCCTATAGATCTCCAAAAATTCACTAAAACCTGGATTGAGGCTCCGTGGCTTCCAAATTAGGAAGTATTATTGGAAATTCATAAGCTTTCCATAATACCTGATAAAATCCAAAAGAATCCCATAGAATCTCAAAAAATCCACTAAAACCTGGATTTAGGCTCCTCAGAGCACAGATGAATGTTTTAAAATTAGAAAGTTTCATGGGAAATTCTCATACTTTCCATCAGGTCTGATGAAACTCCAGAAATTCCTGATGAAATCCCATCGAACCTAAAAACAAGCAGAATTCGAATTCAAAAATATGCACCACAGGTCGTACAAACGTTAAAATGATATCAAAAACTCATCTTTTGCAATCGATCCGAATTGAAATTTTGAAAAGAATATTAAAGATCCATAAAACCTGAAGTTTTCAAAACCTAAAAAATCCTTCAAAATCCACTAAATCATGGATTTTGGCTCCGCGGAGCACAGCTGGTAGCTTCCAAATCAGGAACTATCATGAAAAATTCTCAAACTTTTTTTCAGGCTTGATAAAATCCCAAAAATTCGTGGTGAAATCATATGGAACCTCAAAAAATCCCTAAAAATCCACTGAAACCAGGATTTAGACTCTGTGGAAAACAGCTGGTGGTTTCCAAATCAGGAAGTAACATTGGAAATTCTTATGATTTCCAAATTACCTGATGGATTCCCAAGAATTCCCGATGAAATACCATCGAACCTCAAATAAATCCCTAAAACCCCACTAAAACCAGGATTTAGACTCCGTGGAGCACAGCTGGTGGCTCCTTCATTAAGAAGCAATATAGAAACTTATCACAATTTCAATGTAACTTGATAACTCCCGAGAATTCATATCAAAAACCCATAGAATCTCAAAAAAATCCACTAAAACCACCTAAGCGAAAATTTTCGGCAAAGTCAGGCAAAAAATTGGCAATTTTTTCAGAAAATTTGAATTTTTTCAGAAATTTTGAATTTTTTCGGAAATTTTGAATTTTTTCAGAAATTTTGAATTTTTGCAGAAATTTTGAGTTTTTTTGGGAATTTCGAAATTTTTTGGAAATTTTGAATTTTGAGCTTTTTGAAAATTTTGAGCTTTTTGAAAATTTTGAGCTTTTTGAAAATTTTGAGATTTTTTGAAACTTTTGAGATTTTTTGAATTTTTTTTTGGAAATTTTGAGATTTTTTTGGAAATTTCGAATTTTTTTTTCGGGATTTCTGAAAAATTTTGATTTATTTTTGAAAATTTTGAAATTTTTTGAAAAGAAATTGTTTCAAATATGTCAAAATCGATCCCTATTCATTATTCATGCACACCAATGTTAGTCAAGACACTTCTACAGATATATGTTAATCTTCACAGATATAAGTGAGCTTTAGTTGAGACACAAACCAAATTAGCACATATGCAATAGGGATAAGCTGCAACAAGTCCTTTTGAAATTTTTTGAAAATTTTGAAATTTTTTGAAACTTTTGAAATTTTTGAGATTTTGAAATTTTTTGAAAAATTTTGGAAATTATCTGAAACGGATAGATCCGAAGCTTCAGATCAGTCCGACCACTACAAGTGGGTCAAAAACTTGTCCAAAAAGTGGACCGACACGGAAAATAAAAAAAAAAAAACTGACTAACCCAAATATAGTATGCACCGACGGTGCATAAAAACACCAAATGTAGTAACGAGAAGAACTTTTCAAATTAAAATTTCTGTGCGAAAGGTAAATGTTCTTTCGATAGTATTTATTTTTTTCCTAACCCTAAAAGTTTCCCATGATCAATTTTCAAAGGTACCCATGATCAATTTTCATGTGGTCCTAGGACAGAGCCTTGAATTCCAGCTGCTATTTTTCAAATGACAATAATAAAGATTCGAGTAGTTCGTTGTAACGGGCTTTTCCATGGCTGTCGATAAATTAAACTAAAACTGTCCCAGCTTGAATAATAGATCCCATCGGATACAAACAAATACTGAGAAGGTTAATTCAACAAATATTTACATACTATGCACTCACTACAAGTGAGAAAATACTCATACAAATAAACTCAAGACAGCAACTATAAAAGTTGAGCACGAATAAATGAAGTAACGAATTAATTTTTTCGACGAATCAGTATGACGTTACATTTGAAAATTTAATTGCGAAAAAAAGATGAAAAACGATGAAAAACAACAGCCCTTTAGCTGAAGTATCTCGTAACAATATATTAAATCCGTTCAACTTGTGTTGGTGATACGCAGCTTAGTAAATGAATAATAATATTAACTACTATTAGTGAGATACATACGAGACCATATGATTTAGTGCCGTTAATTGTATTCGCTGTTGCCTTTCCCGGGCGTTCGAACATTAGATATTCATTCGGAATAATAACGTCATGACTTTTAGTTGTGTGTTCGGTGTTTGATATTCGGCGCGCCGTATCTAAAGCTATATGTAAGTATTATTTTTGTGAGCTGTATCAGCCATACATTCAAATTGTTCAATATTTTTGGTTACAACGTAATTCGAATTTGACAGGCTCGTGCCAATTACATTATTCTGCGTATCAAGGCATCACGTATCAAAACATTTACTCATTTCATTTGATCAATAGCAGACGCGTATACATAGTTTACGTTACCGAACGAACTTGAGAGTAGTGAAAAGGAAAACACGAAAGGAAGAATATACAAAAAAAAATTATTCTGTAAATTAACGCGAGAACATCGTTGCATGTCTTTAAGTTGTTGATCGAATTTAGTTGAATTGATAATAAATTCGGTTATTTATCTTCTTTTTTCCTAATTCTTTGTTTTTGATATTATCGCAAAAGAAGCAAAATTCATCAAATAAGTTTACCCGTTTTCACGCAAAAGGATTGTAAGAAACAATACTGTTTTGTGTCAATGAATCGTGTGTGCAATTTGAATAGAATTGTGATATTCATCGGTTTCATAGGCAAATGCCTAGTGAATTTTAACGTAAAGAAAATTTCATCAAATACAACATTTATCATTGAATTACATCATTTGAGTATTCGCTGATGACATTCATACATCAATTTAGAGAAGGTGAGTTTAATTTGAATGTCTCCGAACAAAAAATAATTTATGTCTCCTAAAAATATCTCTTGCTGCATCACCGCCAGAAACATCGATCGGGTTTTAATTAAGTGAAATTAAATTTAGATTTTGAATTCGTTGAAATTGTTCACTATTGCATTCTGCTCATTTGTGATGAAACGCTGACGACCACAAAAGTACTAGTGTATTTTTCATCTATATTTTTTTAATTCGAATTACAAAATTTAAAAGTGCTAATTCAATTAGCATTGAATTTTATGTGTTATTATTTGTGAGCATTTGTGAGTATCATGAAAATCGTTCAGTTGATCGAATTCTACAGAAAAATACACAAATGAAGTTGCTTCTTCATTTCTCTCATTACAGCCAGCGCCTACCTGAGCTAATAATAATATGCGATCATTTAAATATTGATTTGCATTTTATCTTTAAATATTTTGCAAAATGAGAATTTTCGCAGGAAATATTGAAAGCTATTGAACCATTAAACTCGAGTCTTAGGAGCTTGAGTATTTTTTCTGTATATGTCAGACTGTGGATTAGAGAACTCATCGAATTTCAAATGAACTTTGCCCAAACGAAGAAAGAAATTTCCTGTCCGGCAAATGCTATTCAAAAATTTGAAAACATGTTTGACATATGTGATGCCAGACATGGTACTAATCAATCCCTTCCAAAAGGTTGCTATGAACAATAAACGATGAACGTTTTTTCATTTGATATTCTCACTTTCAATGTCATTTGTTCCCACAGCAACAAACGGTCTTTTCTCAATTCATAATACAAAATCCATCTTGTTGATCATGACTCGTGCTTGAATCAATTATTGTAACAGCAATCAATGTTCGGTGGTGTCATACAATTTATTATTCATTTGACATCTAATGAGTTTTTCCATGTGTTTTGTTTTGTTTTGTTGTGGATGCCGATTGTATGCATAATTAGGGACTAGTGACATGGATCGTAAATGTCACAAGCATGCATGTTTAATGTTCAAGCTTCTTTCAAGTCGAAATGTTGTTATCACTTCCACGAGCCGGAAGAGTTGCTATAAGTCATTCGCTTAAAACCACGTTGAATCGATATTTTTTTTTTTATCGAAAGTTTTAAGTGTTAGGTTGCCACCAACGTCATGAAATAATGACCTGTACTGTTCATTATTCAAATATTACTTATAATAATTCAACGGCTTCAATGAATAATACAAATACCTAATGATATAATGCAGTTGATAAAGAGTAGGTAACCAGACTCAAAAAGTAATAGTTAATACCTAAGTTCGATTTGGTTCCGTTCGATTTTGTTCATTTATTTTCAGAAAGAATTTTCTTTGACAAATCGATTAATTAATTGTTAATGATCACCATTCATTTATAACCCGCCAGTGGTTGTAAGCTCGTGGACAACTTTGTTCAGCAAACGGCTTCAAATGGAATCGCAATACGTTTTGGTAATATATGACGTATAATGAAATTTCAATTGGGCATGGAATTTGCCGGAGAAAATGAATTAATTTGTTTTCGACTCGTTAGGCGTGTGTTGAAAGGAAATCAACAGAATAAAAATGTCATATTTTTCAAACGGAAAATATGTTTTCACAGAAAAACAAGAGCCACAATGAATGAACATTGAACATTGATCATCGTTTTATCCAGAGTTTGTAGTGTGGTTTCCAGTAGGAAGAAAAAAACGCTAATCAGTTAATAATAAATCCGTAGATAGCAAATGACAAACAAAAATTCCCGCTAATTTACATGTTTGTTATTGAGCTCAAAATTACCCCATAATTTTGATGTTTTTTCGCTGTTGATAAAAGTGTTGACATGAATTTTTCCCTTCGAAATCTCCGAAGGTTATAAATTTTAATTTAGAGGTGGTTATTGTATAACATATTAAAATTTATGAACTATAAATCTCGAAATCCTTATCATTCGATAAAAATAATGAAAAAGATAATTGAGAAATCAAATACTGAGATTTTAGAAAAGTGATTTAAGCCACATGCTTTTTGATAATAATAATTGAAATTTCCAGTCTGAAACATGCTCGCGAACTCATTTTTCAAGTATGATTGAATACTAAATGATTCCATATGCCATCACTCAAAGTCTGTCTATTCACTGTTCAGTACCACGGGCCATGAGAGTGCCAAGAGTATTGCTGCAAAAAGATTAAATCTTATCAGTTTTTAGTGAGTCATTTGAAAAAAAAAAAAGAAATCAATATTTTAAATAGAATGTTCAAGTTTTCGTGTTCGAGCAAGTCATCGCGGTAAGTTTCCATTTTCAAAATACAAAACAATAAAAGTAATCGAAAACTGACAAAAACCAGTATCGTTCAGTCATACTCAAGAAACGCAAGCCAATGGAAAAAAAAAAAAAATCACGAGTCATAACAATAGGAAATCGAAATTGAATTGAATTCATCAAAATGGGCACGGAATTTTTGTAAAACATCATTCGATTGCGGAACAAGGTGTAAATTGCGGACATATGCTGGCTCCCTTTAATGATTATCTAATGACGAATGACTAATGAACAAATGAAGTATCAATGCCATTCAGCAGTTTGAACAAGAATTAAGAATTTGTGTCTTGTCTTAGTTCGAACACAAGAGCTCGTAAATCTTGCGGCATCACGGTACCTAATGCCATAGCATCAGAAGGTATTATGGCTTTTCATTACTGACAAAATACACGTGCTGAAAAACGGTATTGTTTAAAACGTAAAATAAGCAACAATCCATATTCCATCACTGATTTTCTTACTTTACCGATTTGAGATTGCGATTGCTTTTTATTCGTACAAGTTATGGCGAATCATCGCGTGCCATGATTTAAGAATGCGCTTGTGGATTGGACACTTCATTCCGAAATGTTTTTTTCTCGCTTGTTTCGTATTGCTTCCGATCGACACAGCAGACACGGGTCATGGGTCACCTTGTAACTTTTAATATATGATATCTGAATGATGCGACGATGTTCAAATATGTATTTGTCTTCAACGTCGTAGCACGCTAAGTGTGTATCTGTTCTCAGCTGACGGTTTCGATTTTTGTTTACCTTTTCAATACTCTGAAAGCATGTAAAGTGTACAGTGTACAGTGTACGCGGAAAGCAATTAATCCAAATTCTGTTTTTCATGTCGTATTGAATTTTGACGTCATTTAAACGCGACAATGTCAACACTAAATTTTGAGTTGGATTTTGGAATATACAGTTTAAGATGGGAACAAGGTGCCGATAATGATAACAGGTTTTAGTATGATCATAAGCAATTGTCTATCCAAATTACAATAATTTGTTTTATTTTTATTGATCATGGATATATGAAGTCATATAAAAATGGTTTTCATTCTATGCCCGCCATTAATTTTATGCATGAGTAATAATTTCTTCAAATTTCGTCTGAAGAGACCTTAAGCGACCACATAAAATAGTGCTGACTGTTGACTGACAAACCCCAGTAAATCCAGGGAAATAAAATCACTATGCCGAATTCCGAATACAATGTTAAATGAATTGTACTAATTTTCGCTCGAATTGCACCTCATGACTGCAAGCTGATAAAACTCACTCCCGAGTGTGGCATGATTATAATGATACTGCGGTGGTATTCATGTTTTTTCGCGAAGCTATCAAATTCTTAGAAACGATCCACAGGGCCCCAACGCAGATGTTTGATAGATAAATCAACACTCTTTTCGAAAAATCCAACATTGTTAACAGCCGAGCATTTTTTTTTTTGCGAAATTACTCAATAATAAAATATTTTGCCATTGAATCAAAATCATATTCAGTTCAAAAAGTGCGCAGTAAAAGATTTTTTTGGTCTATTTAACGTTTCATAAAAGATAATATTCAAACGATAAACCGCCTTCGTTGTAAGCGGAAACAAAAATCATGATGGATGCCAGTCAAACGGTTCGGCTCGTAATCAACTTAAACAAGCAGAATTTGATAGTACCGAATTCGGGAATATGCACCACAGATCGTATCAATCTCGGAAGTGTCATCAAATTCTTTTTGTTGTCCAAAAGATTTGAATGAAAACATGAAGATTGAGAATCATTTTTTAGAGAAATTTCTTTTATTCAGGGAAATTCTTTCAGTGAAAAAAATTTCCTATTTTATTAGGAAGATTTTTGACAAAAACTTTCTGAAGAAAAAATTTCCAATAAATATATTTCCTGAAAAAATTCCAATGACAAATTTCCGGGAAAGTTTTCAGTCCGAGAAATTTTTCAAGAAAATTATTTGTCCGAAAGAATTTTTGAGAAAATTTTTTGTCCGGAAAATTTTTCGAGAAATTTTTTGTCCGGAAAATTTTTCAAGAAATATTTTCCGGACAAAAAATTTTTCAGGAAAATTTTGTGCCCGGGAAATTTTTATGTCGGAAAATTTGTTCCGGAAAATTCCGAATTTTTTTCCAATCGATAGCATTTCCCAAGTTATACCTAAATCCAAAATTTCAGATCGATCAGACGACAATTCACAAAGTTATAATAATTTTTCATAAGTGAGAGAAGAAAAAGAAAGAAAAAAAAGAAAAACCAAATGTAGTAATGCACCCTGTGGTGCATAAAAATCACGTGAACATTGCGTCGTCAAGACTTTAATTGCCGAATGATATTCTGTTTTTGGATTTGTTTGGAGTCTCGAATTTTATCGAAATTCCGTTTTTGGTAAAGTTCCAACAAAATGCAATTACTTATGATAGTTGTTGTTTTCCAGTTAACAGTCGTCACCATTTATGAATCTTTCTTATAGTAAAGATTCAATTAATATTTTTTATTCTTCCAAACTAAAAGGCGATTTCAAGTGAACTTGTAGAAATTACGTCATTGTCTTTTGGAGAGCATTTCAAATACTTGAAAAATAATACAATAATAATAATAATTATTCAGTTTAATGATTATTTATTGCTCTATTTAAACTCGAATATGATTTAATCTTCTCTCAAAGGAAAAAGATTAAATTTTTTTTGACTGAAACGATGCATGTAAATGTTCGATTTACACCTGAGCACATTATTATGTTTTTTTCTTCAAACAAAAACTGTTTCAAATATACGTGGCAGACTAACGGCTGCCTATGTTCAAAGTCAAATTTCGTTGACCATCGGAATTCAATTCAATTATCGAATCAATGTAAACAATGAAATCAAAATCAAAAGGCTGTTTTTCATTCATCTTTTATTTTTGGCTGGCTGTCGTCGGCCGTTTGACACGATGAACATATGTAATGTGTCGCGACAGTCTAATCTATCTACTTGTGAATATTGGAAAATTATATTGCCGAAAGACGAACGCGTTGGCTTCTAGATTCAATTATTAAAAAAATAAAAAAAAATAATTTTTTCTTCAAACATTCTTTCAATATTTATGTTCGTATTTGATATTTCTGTAACCGGATGGCGTCAATGAATTGACATTGCATTCAATTGATTTATTGGAAAATAAAAAACAATAACAACAATAAAAATAAAAAATGATCGTTGTTTTTAAAATTAAAATGGAAATCGGCTTATGTTTATGCTCAGACATATTGCGGGGTGGCAATGACCTGCGGTGAAGTCGAACGAGCTCGTCGTCATTATTGCTATAGTCGTGAGAGTCTTCAATCGTCAATATTGTTCAGTTAAGTTATGGCCGTTGAAACAGTCGAACAGGTTTATTGTGATAGATTGGTGATATCGGTATGACAATATAGTGAAATTTATTCGTATTTATGTGTGTTTGCATTGAAAATTGTGAACGGTGAACATTAAACCGTTAATGCAACTTCAATAAAAAAATGTCGATCCCAATGAGACGCTATTTAATTAATACTATTCATTATTATTGTTGCTGAAGGTACGATATGGTTTTGAATAAATAAAATTAATTTTTGGAACAATGGCCCACGTTGTTTCGAACCCATTGAATGAATTTGAACTTGAAATAAGATCTTAGATCACAATCAGCAAAATTCAAAGTCAACATAAGTCACAAGATCGCCATAGTATTTTTTAGTATTAAATGGCAACAGATTCCTGTCATAAGATTCCGTTTCTTTTTGTTTGGTTAATTCGATCGCACTTTTGAAAGAAAAAATTTGAAATCATAAACGAAATAATTAATATCGTGTTATCAATTGAGTCAATTGAATGTATTCATTTGTGTAGCTGTGAATATCTTGGAAATGCAGTTAACTACTAAGTTAGACGAATCGTCCTTTTTATTTGTTTTAATATTGATTTAAGATACGATTGCTTCGTTCGGTATAGCAATCGATGAGCAGAAGACAAAGCGAAATGAAACAAAACAGAATTGTCAGCTCTTTTGTTAAATGCACCAACGATGTCTTTGACAAAAAGCAAATTTGTATTGAATGATTACAATTTGAAAAAGCAGATAAATATTCACACATTTCCTTAAAATGGTAATTGGGTCGTAGTCCGTAGCCGGGGAATCGGTTAATGAGGATTTCATGTAAATAGCAAATATTCAAAAACAAACAAAGCTTTAGTTTGCTTTCATTTGACCGCTTCATGAACTTATATGAATAGCCATTTCAATTTATTTTTAGCAAAATTTTGATTGGAATTTTTGACGTTTTTCTGGGATTAAGCATATTTTATAGATCTTTCGCTCTCCTGTTTTCGCTTCGATATCGCTATATAGCCTGAAGATGAATTCTAAAGATGACATCATCAACTCTCGACTTGACTTTTCTTTGTTTTGTTCTATTTGCAATTACATGTGAAAAATATTTAGCTTCGTTTCAATGAAGTGTTAATGAAGTGTAGCACTGAATGGGAATTGTGAACTATACACAAGCAATATCACCAAAAGGAACACGAAATTAGAAATTTTGAAATTGATTGGCTTTTGGCCAAACTAAACCATCATGTTAGGTGACACAAAGTGTGAGATTAAACAACATTTTGTGTCCCTGATTTGTTTTGGCACAAATCAGGAGAACCGAGAATCGGCAATTTTTCTATTGCTGTTAATAAGCATAGATGAGACTACTAGATTTGTTCAATGTTACCACATTTAAGATGAAATACTAAAACGAGAGTATCAATCGCGCACAATGATGCCAAATGGACCCGAAAAATATGTTTGGGTGGTTTCACGAGAGTATAAAATCATTTTCAAACTGTGAAATTTGAGCGTTATAATTTACATATACCTCTTTGATGGTTATAAGATCATTGATGTTTCATTTTGACCTTCATTCTCCACATGGAATCTTATACTCAAGAACAAAGGCCATAAAATACAGATTTTGGTTGATTTGTGAGGTTTCAAAGAATATAATAAATTTTTTTAATAGCAGAAATTGATTTGCAATTGCCTTTTCAGTATCACATTGTGGCATTTGCTTTTCACAGCAAATAGAATATTTGAAGTGCAAATATATTAAAATGAATGAAAAACTCATAAGCACTAAACACAATGTCCATTATTGCTATGTGATTTTAAACATTAATGTGAATTTCGTCATCGACTCGTTCGTTCATTTTTTTTTTGTATATTCAAAAGCGAAGAGTCTCGGTTTGCCGGATTTTTATTTCAATTGCTTTATTTCGTTTTCCCTGAATATTTAGAAACCGAGAAATTTTTCAGCAAAGTGACTGATTTTAATTGTTTCGGTCCAGAAACAGATGTTCTAATATACTTTTAGTACTATTACATATTATCATATGCATCATGAAACTCTTTGGCTCAGTTTCTGGGCAGAATACGATTGCCAGACATCAGTCACGTATACTATGTACTATATACTGTTGTGGCAATCCAGGTGAACGCCCCAGTTACATAAATCAAAAAATCTTTTGATAAAGAAAGAGATGACTGTTCCAACGTTGCCGCTGTTCTTTGTCGACCTGTTTAAAAATAAATAATCAAAAGAAAATATTTATATTCTGATGATATCTCCGACTTTCCTAATTTCGTATTCACTTTTTTAATGGATGATTATCGCGAGTACCATTCAATAAGTATTTCGAGTAAGTGGGAGATGGAAGTAATGAGATAACAATGGCAATTTTTTTCATTCAATTGGAAATGATACACTTCTTCTCAAATTGAGCACACAGTACACATTAATGATAATGATAAATTATTTGTGGTACAGATCTTTCACGATAATAAAAATGCTATAGCTCGAAAAAATGCCTTCGTAATAGAGAATTCCATCAACTTTCGCTGTATATTCGTTTATCATAACGATTATCAGACCAATGTTCTCTCTTATTCCACCTTGATACGGTCATTGAATTTAATTTTCAGCTTTTACGTTAAGAAGTACAAACACTTGTTTGAAAAACTTCAAGTTCAAGATCTGATTGGGCGTCGTTATTTATGTGCGTTGAAAAAATCATCCGGAAGGAACTGTGACATTGCCTTTCGAGATAGATTAGTTTGATCAATAAATTTTAATCATAGGATGCGAGTTTGAATGTAATTTTTCCGACACTCGAATGAAAGTTGCGACGCGCTACACTTCAATTACCAATTGAATTTTTTCATGGTCAGTAACACTAAAAATAGACGTAATTTGCTCTTTATGGTGCTTGTTTATCAATCTTTGTGAATCACTTGAAGTTCTGGTAAATAATCGAGATACATATTATTCCATTGTGTATTTTGTGACGTGAAAAACAAACTTCGACTGCAACCTGCAACGAATGATATTTATCACTTGTTATTCACAATTATCGATATTGCTGTCTGATCGTAATCAATTTGAACGTTTTATGGAACATACAATAAAGTTTCGCTTTTAAAAATATTATCGCTTACAATAATAATAATCAGGTACAATAAAATCTATGACGACACATTTATTAATGGAACAAACTGCTCCAGGTGACATCATTCAAATTCTGCTTTGGGTGACATGAATCAACTTGTGTTTCAAAACTCATTGGGGCCTGTTGAACTAGCAATATTGATAAATGTCGATTAGCCGATAATGAAACCATTTTTCCTGACTCAAATTTCAAACCAATCGTTGAATTGTTTTTATATAATTGAAAACCTCCGTTTTTGGTATTGGAATAACAAAACAAACACAAACACTTGAAAGTGCGACGATCGATAAGAAAATAACGGGCGCCGTGTCATCATTGCAATTTGCACGTAGCGTTGGAGAACAAAGTGACTTGAGGAAAACTAGAAATTAGAGTATGACAAAAACCAGGTTCAATATTGAAGTTGAAATTCGAAAAGATTATATACATATTCAATTTGTGGTCAAAACAAATGCTATCGGCCATTTGACCATCAGGTTTAAGCCAAACTCATCGGAAACAATATCATATTGATGCATCTTCAAAATTCAGTATTTATTTCAAATTTGAATGGATAAATAAATAATTGAATGAATAAATGAAACTCAATGTCCGATTGAAATAATGAATATTCTTAGGCCTCTTCTTGGAAACGGTATAAGACAAAAGCATCTAGCAACATTGTTCACGTTTGCAGCATTTTGTGGTTCGACAACGGCATACTTTTTTGGGGCGACAAACTCTCACTTCTTTTGTGCAACAGTTCGATTTTCCAGCTTCTGGATCAGCCAAAGGTTCCGGTTCAGCTAATGCCTCGGGTTCAGCTAATGCTTCTGGTTCGGGATAAGCAACAGCTTCGGGCTCTGGCTCAGCAATAGGAATAGGAGAAGCCAGAGTAAGAGACTGAAGAGCAAGAACAATTAGCAAAGTACAATTAAGACAAAAAATTGATAGTTTTTGAAACTTACAATGAATGCAGAAACGACAATCAAAACCGATGAGAACTTCATTTTCAAAAAATTTGGATTTTATTTTCTCTGATTGAAAATGTAATATCTTGATTGTAAAACGAATGAATGATATCGATTTATGGATTGTCCGACGGTATTTATACAAAAATATTGTTGTCATTCTTCCTTTGGATTAAAATTTGGGTCATTCAGAACAATATCTCTATTGTCCATGAATAGATGGGTGGTCCGATCAAAAGACTCTTTCAATGTTTCTTTCTCAATAGGCTTTGTTTTATAGAATTGATGTGTCAATGGATGCTCGTTTTGAATTTTATTTTAATATAATGCGCGAATGCATTTAATAAATCATCATTGTTCTTTTCGAAGTTGAAAACAAATGAACAGATGTACAAAATATTTTGGTCACTCGAGCTCCATTTCTATTACCCAAATTTGAAATACGATGCCAATTCATATTTTAAACATAATCACCGAGAGAACTTATAAATTGCGAATTAGAAGAATCAAAATGAATTATGTCGATATCATAGCACTGATCCGCGATTGTTACCTGTGTCAAGTGATCTTCGTTTTTTCCTTTGATTTCGAAAATTTCACAGTTTACAACAAGTACTTCAGACATTGATCACCATATCAGCAACTAGTACTGCTGAACTTAATCTTATCTCACCCGGCAATGAAACGATGCATTTTTAAATCATTTATGCCAAACAAAAAACTCAATAGCCATTGGGAATTTAAGAATCCATCCAAATAATTGTTATGTTGTCGGTCATAAGTCTATGTCGTCACTAAATTCCCTTCTTCGGTGCAATTTTTTTAATGAAAAATACGATCCATCGTAAAAGCCCAGTATCGGGAAACTCGAATCTCATAAATCAAAACCTTTCATCAGCGATTCGTTGAGCGCAAACTCAATGAATTCAACTCAATTGATACCGTAACGCAACGTGATTGAGAGCGTTTCTCATGTGTGATCAATCAGCTGTGTTTCTTTTGTTTCAGCTGTGTTTCATGTATTCGATTTGGTCTATTCTCTGTACGATTGTATTCACTCATTACATTGACACAGCGAGACCAAGCTGGGTGAGCAACGATCGTTGAGTCGTTTAACGACATCGATCTTGGGGTCTGCGATGTGTGTGTGCCAGACAAGTTAAAGATTCAGCGCCTTATAGCAACAGTTAAAGTGTAATTTAATTCAGTTGTGTATACCGTCTTGCCGAGGTAGCAAGCCCAATTCGGCTGTTGATTATAGTGCCTGGCAGTTTTACCATTGCATTGAAATTAAAACGAGAATCAAAAATTGATTTTTAAATCGCGAAATCTTTTATTCGAATATTGATCCATGTGAACATTGCTCGGATAAATTGCGCTATATTTTTGTATTTCAAATTTAAAATAAAATATATTTTCACACCTGAAATTCGTTTTGTACGCATACTTCGGGCAGGAGAAAATCGATTTTGATTAATATCGAAAAATTATTATTTAAAAACAAGAAAAAAAAAGTCGCAAATTGTAAACAAAACATCAAGTGTTGCTTATCGATAGCATTTTCAATATAACCGTTTTGAGTGATTTAAAAATAAATAATTTTTTCAACGAATCTGAAAATAAAAAAAATTAAAATTAATTAGCTCCGTGTGACAATTTCGAAATCAGCGGCTTTAGCCAAAAATAAAGCTTCACCCGCAGAAGCAACGGTTTATCGCATCGTTTGAATTCGTAAATAAATTCTTTCGACATTCGAACGGCACAACCAACATACAGTTGAAAGAGCGAAAAAAAGAAACAGAACAAATAAGAAATTCACAAAAAAAAACCAAAAGCAAAAAAAAACAACATATTAAAGCCGAAATCATAACAGAAAATATTTTCAGTCAAAGATTGACACGCCGTATCAATTGTGAACGAAATTTTTCTTCTGTTGCAACAAAAATTTCTTCATAACCGATTTACATGTTAAGTTCAGTGCAATTTGATCGTATATGCATAGCGGTACATTCGGATAATAAAATAAAAGCAAAAGAGTCGAAAAGAAACAAAAAAATACGGAACAAATAAGAAATAATTTTCGTGTTCGGACAGTGAGGCGCATGCAATCAAAAAGAACATCGGAACAAAAAATTTATTAATAAATCGCATTAATAGTCGGCCACGCAAATTCTCGACTGAAGTGAGTGAGAACACATAAGAAGCTGACCATAGCAAGCTCATCGTCTGAATAAAAAAAAGAAACGAAACGAAACGAAATCATTAATTTCTTTTCGAGAACGATTAATGCCATTTGGTATTGGATGAAAAATTGAGAATGTGCTACATTCTGTCTAAATATAGAAGACGATATAATTTCGGTAAATGAAAAGTGTTTTCCATGCTCTGAATTTATTTACTTTTTATTCCATAAAACTGTGTAACCAAAAGTAGTTATTAATGATTTGGATTTTATTTTCGTGTTCGGAAACGGATTTTGATTCTTGTTCATCATTAGGCCATTATTATGTTTTTTGTAAATGTTTCATTTTCTCAGTCGCAATACCATTCATATGGTGGATTTTTTGTGTTTCTCAATAAAAATCAAAGAAACAAAACATTTTTCATAGCGTTAAAAATGTACACAAAACATGTAACAAATAACAAAATTTAGTGCGCAAACACACACACGACCCAGCTCGACATATTTGTAAAGAAGAAATTTCGATATCGAAGTGTCCCACTAGGATTTGAATTAGAACATACATTTTCATTAACAATTTTCGATTGCGGATTTCATAAATTTGGTCAATAGGCGACAGGCGATCTGTTGTTGGAATCTAATTGTTGACTGAATATGCCAATCGATTTCATTTAGGAAAATTATTGTTGCTTTAATATTCAATTTGTATTGAAAGCGTGAGCTAAGTATTTTGATACTTTCCATGTTCATATGCATATTGTTCGAAATATTAAATGGACTGTTTTTGAAGCCCACTGGAATATTGAACATAATTATTATACCAAAACACTTTGTTTCTATTGACATAATTCAATAGAGCAAATAAAACAAATAAACCCGAAACTAGATCAAACATAATAATGATAATTAATCGTACCAACGGATTTTATTCATGCATCAAATTTCGTTCACATGATTTTCAATATATTTTGTGGGTTTTTTTTCGGTCACCGTTTCATAAAATGAAATACGAAACGAAATGTCTCGTTCTCTGGGAAATAGTTGAAATTGAGTAGAATTTTATTTGAAAACAAATAAATTTATACATTATGAATTATACATATACAATGGGACCCTAAACCATGGAGGTGTTCGATGCTGAGAATGCATTTTTCCCATTTTTAGGGAATGCTTGTTTTAGGTGCATCCCGACAGCGTCACAGTTGAAAATGTCAATTGTCTCATTAATTATACAAACAAAACAATTAAGCTCAAATTGTTGCTATTTTGGCTTTCTTCCATTTCCTATCCCAATTGACTGAAATCACATCATTCGAATGGACTAAATAAATGAAGCATTTCTAATGAACATGAACAAGACACATGAATTATATCAATATATTATTCATTTCTCCGCGACATTTTAATCAAGCGTTCCGAATCAATCTATTTTGCACATAAACAAAGTCTTTATCAATTTATTGTCGCCCCTCCTAACGCGCTTCCCGAAACACTTGCGACGAATTTTTCGTATCAACATTTTGAAAGTTGAATATCATATTTATCAATGGTTTGACATTCAACTGGAACGGGTCTTATGAATTCTCATATGAATGACAATAGTTTTTTCTTCAAAAGGATTTAATCGATATGCATCGAAGCTTTTAAAAATTTTGTTCCCGATTTCTGATTCCCGATAGCTCATAATCCATCAAAAACAATTCATTCATATTCTATACTTTTCTATTGGTTTCCTTGTACCTTTTGCTATTTTTTCTGCTGACGATTGCACCGTCGCTTACGCATAGAACATTGATGGATACATTTTACGTCGTAATTTCTGATTCTTTGTTTCTCTTTTTCCTTCGATTAACTATCTCGCCACGTATCATTCCAAATAGAATGGAACAAGTCTATTGCAATGTCTGTGCTAATGAATGTTGTTTCGTTTGAGATAATCGCAATTAAAATTAATGGTAGAATAGATAGCCCAGTACGATGTGATCGCGCATATGAAACCGGATCGTTTGTTTTTTGTATTATTGATTCTTCGTCTTTCATTATAATCTGGGAACTTCGTTGTTTACATGGTACGGCAAGTGAATGAGATTTATGTGTTGTGTTCGCTTTGTAGGTTGTAAACTGTGCACTGTACACCCCAAGTAGATTCTTTTAAAGTTTTCAAAAGCTATGTGAATGTTGGCAAGAACATTTTTATCAAATTCTTCATTCATTTTTATTTGCTTCGGTGCTTGAAGAGTCTGAAGTAAACAAATGCGGAGCCATCGTAACCAATTTTTAAAACGGTATGACTTAAAGCCCGACAATTGAGATCATCCGTGATCGCGTCATTCTATTTTTTATTATTATATTTCCTCAAAATGTTTGTTCTTCCCGGTTTTTATTATTTTTTTTTTTATTTATCGTGGGTGCATGTGTGATTCAAACTAATAACAATCACATTTTTTGTAACGTCTCAATTTCATTCTCGGTTGTTGGACCCTGCCTCAGTCAAAGTGTTTTGCTTTAAATGAAATCAATCGCTTGGCGTTGAGCTGAAAAAGCAATTATTTGTCCAACGAACTCATATCCACACCAACTTCAAATGTAAACAATTGTATATAATCCAGACAATAATGGCAATGCCAACGCGAATAAGCGAAAGAAGAAGAAGAAGAAGAAGAAGAAGAAGAAGAAGAAGAAGATGATGATGATGATGAAGATGATGAAAAAAAATAATTATGAAAGAGTGAAACAGTAGGCGCATGTTGAGTGTTGAGTCAAACACGCGTTTGCACTTTTTCGAAACGTTTATAGTAAATTTATATTCTTTTTTCTGTTCATTGCTTATTGCTTTCCGTATGAAATGCATTGACTTTTTAATATAATGTATGAATTTATACATTCAACTTAAGTTGAATTGTCATCAACCGTTCACTTTGCTTGTTCAGGGCGGAATTATGTTTAATTCCATCAATTTTCGTTTTTGTTCCTGGGAATTGAGGAACGAAATGCAATTCGGTTACTTTATAATCACCATTCGAAATGAAGTATCGTTTTTTTTACTATGTTTGCCATGATAATTTTGGAACCGGTCTTATCAGCCAATGCATGAAAACAATGGAGGCGCGAAGTGCAAAAATAAAAATGCAAAGTAAACAATTTTATCTTCACATTTTCAATAGACCTGAATATGAATAAACAATTAATAATTCAGACAAATAAATTATATCATGCACAACGATCAAAAGAGGCCGTATGTGAAGCAAGTCGTTAGCCATTAGGCTTTCATGTATATTCTTTATCGCCAAAATTGTCAAGTTGTGTTCGACCCATACTTAAACCTATGACATTTCAATTTGTAGCCCCACAAACGATTTCTTTTCAATTTCGAAATTAAAAGCTTGTTTGACACATATTTTATGCCGGCTATATTCCCAATATAAAAATACTCTTTTTATAGAAAACCGATAGTCATTCGTTACGGGAAAAAAGAGAAGGCAAAGATCCAGAACATGCAAAACATAATGAAATTTGTAGGGCGGATTAAACCTAAACAATGATTTAATTACTGGCAAAAATTTAAGTCAAATCCATGATTGTTTGTGTGCTCCTTGACTAAGTGATCCGTTACATGATTGTTTTGAATTCGTTGGAACGCCATTCATCATTAAAACTCTCCCAAAACAAAAATCACGACAATAAAATTCAATTTTGATTTAAATTTTCATTGAAAGTGACTGAATACTGTATACTTTCATAAAATTCAATCGGGATTCACATTAAATGTATTAGTAAAATATTGCTTTACGCGAACGTAATTTTTTACCTACTTATTAAATAATATTATGCGTTCATACAATAGTTTACTATGAGTTTTTAGAGCTGACGGTGAAAAAATGTTTTACTAATACTTTCAATGTGAACCCCGAATGATTTTTAAGAGAGCAGTGACCATTGAATAGCTTGGATTGTCGCCATCAAAATCACGTACCTTGTATTTATTTATACATTCGAGTCAATGCGATCTATTTTTAAATATATCTATTTCGCTTTATTCCAATGAGAAACTGGAACATGCATGCATAGACACGCATAAAACAGCATTCAGTTTTTTTTTTGTGTTCGCGCTGATTCATCCATAAATTGAGCGTATGAATACGTTTTCTCTGTTTCCCTTTCACTCTCTTGTCATGTGGTGGTTTAATCTTTTTTCTTCGCTTTTCTATCCGTATTTGATTCTTTCCATGTCGATTCTGATTGATATCAATTTCATTTTTTTTTTTTTTTTTTTTTTTTTCAAAAGCAAACTGCAAACAATTTTTCAATCTGTGCCAGTTAATTTATAACAATTAAACGTAATTGAAATTGCGATTCAAACATTGTTGTCAATAGATCAAGCATCAAAAGCCAATGGAATGATGAACATATTTCACATTTCCATTGAAATTTGAATTGCCGGACGTTATTGAACTGACTCACTAGAAACGAGAATTAAAAACATTCACTCAAATCGCTCTTCACCAGAAGATTAGTTTCGTTAGTATGAAAAAGTTTCATGATCAAGTATAATAATTCGAGGCTTTTCCATTGACTAATCACGAGTAGTAAATTGTTGCACATTGTGATATTTCCATCAATAATGTCACCGTTATTTTCGATAGGTCATGATTTCGGATTTTAAATGGATGAACTTTCTGAAACTGAATTTTCGGAATGAAGAGAATATCATAGTTCTAAATGAGAACCGAAAAAAAGCCAATAACAAAAACACATCGTGGTCGAATATTATATCGAAAATGTCATCGTCTGACCGTGGCTTTGTCTATATATTCACAATGAATTTATTCATTCCGATTCCACCTTTTCATCTTTTAAGGTTTATTCGTTTTCATTTTGCATACATTAAAAATCAAAATGATCATGCTTCAATTTGGTTGCTGTTGTCGTTTCCCATTGTCTACAGTCCACAGCCCATCGCCCATTGCCCATTGCCCATCGCCGAAATTGCTTGCTTTACAATTATTTGATTCGTTTTTTTGGTTTGTTTCATGGCCACATTTTTTTCAGTGATATCATTTCCGTTGTGTGTTTGTTTCACTCCGGCCAAAGTTGTCAAAAGAAAGCGAAACAGAGAAGAAGAAGAAGATAAAAGTATGGAAAAAAAACTCATTGTCGATGGAGGCCCTTTGAAGTTTGAAGAATGTACGGAACGGAACGACAAACGAAAAAAAATCATTCATAATTTATAATCCAACACATGGTCGGATTACTGATTGTGAATTCTTCCATGAAAAATTTGGTAATTCAATATAGGGCTGAGACGCTACGTTTATACTTTCTTTCTATTGTAAAACATGAAATACACCTAATCGTCAAGTGCATTCAGCATTTTCCATCGTGCTGTTGATCTTTCTCTGAAAGTTGAGAAACAGGGACGGCGAAAACAAATCACCGTCTTTCAGATAAACAAATGGAAATGTAGCTGCGTTAATATGATTGTTGAAATACAACTGATTTGGCTATTTGCAAATGCAAATTAATTCCTATTCCATCGCCAATTGCATGTGTTGATGTGTCGCTTGATCGCTCGGTATTACTTACAGATTTCCTATATGACAAGAAAAGAATAATATTTCAGAAAAATAATTACGTGAAACGATACAAAAAACCAACACGGAAGCACTTGGACGGGCAACGCGTTGTCTTGTGCTTCAGTGTTCACTGTTTCAGCTCATTTCATATTAATTGTTATGTATAGCC
>GL501430.1:247775-265593 GCA_000149185.1 Mayetiola destructor
GGTGATATTGACGCCATATTTGCGATCATCACCATTTCGATTAATGTCGTCTTTTCCAATGATGAAAAACAATGTCAAACACATCATTCCATTTCTCTCGGATTTATTGCTTTTTGTGATTTTTCGTGCAAATCAATTAATCTCCGGTGGTTCTAGAGATTAAATGAAAAAATTAAATCCCATTGTTTCCATTATTAAATTATCGATTTACGGTTTTTTTAGCTCCAGTCAGCATTCACATTCATATGAAACAGCAGGAATGAGCCATTGAAATCGAAAAAACTACAGCAATGAATGGCCATTACATTTCATTTGAATCCGTGATTTGTTTACATTTGCTCGAATGAGTTTTTCCCGTTCCTGGCCATGTCCAATGTCCATTATCTATTGTCATATGAGCATTAAATCCATTTAGAATTTAGTATTAAATCACAATTGCAAATGTGCAGTCATTTAACTAATTTTATGTTTAAATCTCTTCCTTCTCTTTTATTTATCTGCATCATCAGACCGACGTCGATAATGATGCCATTCACGTTATAACTGTTGCCGATCCAGTAACAACAGAAAAACCACCCGAATATGATACAGTTGTTATATTGGATCCACCATGCTATGATGATGCCATTAAATTGAATCCAGCCAATTTACTCAAAACAAAACAATATCAAGATGTATCATTGCCGAATTATGATGATTTGGGAGTAAATGAACCGTATCTGGCAAACCAAAATCAAGATAATGTTTACGTTGAACAACAGCAAGCTTTACAACATCAATGGACTATATCAACAACAACAACAACAAATAATAACAATAATCACCTTAATAATATTAACGTTAATTCAAATCAAACAAATGATTCACAGAATGTGACAAATAGTTGTAGTGATAATGCATTTACAGTGATCACAATCCAAACAGCACCAAATTCATCAAATGAACAACAACAATCACATCAACAGCATAGTATTACACGAAAATCAAATGAATTTGATAGCGTAGCGAGTGAATCAATTGCAATGAGTTAGTTTTCATTCATCGGCTTTATTATTACCTATTTCTTAATTTTCGTTTTGGAATTGCATCAAAACGGTCAATTTAATCTGGTCAATTCAGTCAATTAAAGCAATAATTCTTAACGAATTTATTTAATTAGCTTTCACTTTAAATGGTGGGCATGATGCATACATCGCAATACGTGTATGCATTTAATATTTACTGATTATTTTTTTTCGCGGAAAAAATATTCAGTCTGATAAACGTGACGTGGCTTCAGTTCATCGCTCACAAATGAACAAATATATTTGTAGTCTGATCTAATGAGATTATTTCCCGTACAATAACGAATGTACTTGGTTGAATTGGTATTCTCTCTTCATCGTTCCTAAAAGTCATACTATTCATTATCCAATAACAACATACATAGTGTTGAAGTATTCAAAATTCTGGTACCAATTCTTCAGAGAAACTCATTCACTTAAATACTAAAAATTGAATTGAACAAATTTGTCGTCGTTTTATGAAGTCCAAAAATACGTACGTTTTTAAATCAAAGCCATCTAAAGCCTGAAATCACACATTTTTCCATAAATTTGTAATAAAAATTTATTTGAATGGCATTTTCTTCAAGTATTTGTACGCAAAAACGTCGTATATGTATATTTGAACATTTGAATTGATGTGATGATTAGTATTTTACGGTGGGGAAGTTGAAATAGTAAATGAAAACAATCGCCAAGCAAACATAAAATCTAGTCGTAAATACTTAATTCAAAAATATTAAATAAAAACATGGATATAGGTTCGTTGTTATTGCATATTTGTATATGATATTTTATTTTTTTACTTCTTGTTATTGCTGTTTTTTCAAGTCAGTCAAATCAACATTTACATTTTGCATTTCAATTTGAAACCGAAAAAATAACAGAAGAAAAATTAAATACAGTGTGAAAATAAGAAGAAAAGAAAAATGAGAGAACGATGGGTGTATCAACACTTCGCCCATTTGTAATTAAAACCGGAATCAACAACAATATCAACCAATTCAAATGACGAAAAAAAAAAATGAATTTCTTTGTTTATTTTTCAATAATAAAACCCAAATTACAACAGTAGTCAGTGGTCAGTGTCCAGTGGCCTAATGACAACCGTTAACAATGTAGAATAAAAGAAAGAATGAATAATGATTTCGAGTATGGTTGATAGTGACGTCCGATAAAACAGCGAATAACAGCAAAAAACAAATAAAAGTACGAAAAATAATAACGTTTATTTTTTTTTTTGTTCAAATATAAATGATACGTGCTTTGAAGCAGTGCTGAGTAACTGTTTGTCTGACATCATTATCCATGGAACGGTTTAAGCACACCACAAATGAACGTAAAATGTCTCAAGCGTTTCCATTGCCTACTTTCCATAATAACAATGTGCATCTCTTCTTTTGATCATTGCTAAGTTAAATATATTTATGTACAGAAAGCGAAGATCATCATCGTGTATCGTATCATATCGTCGTCAATGAGTCCCAAATGGGAACCTACTTCTTCTGGTGATATCCATTAATACAATATATTCATATAATGCACAACGATATCATCGTTGAAAAGACGTCGAATCGTGGGACGAAGAGAACGAACAAAATGTGAATGAAAGGAATTGAACAGTTGAACATTGGGAACGATTGTTTTTGAAAACTATTTTATTATTATGATTGTTTAGTATTGAAAATTGCCTTTCAATGCTATTGCAACGTATTTGAGTTTCTAATTTGATTAATTGAATCGCGAATATCCATTTTTCCCACAATTGAAACCAGTAAAAGTAGATAAAATAGTGTGAAAAGCGAATCACCCAAACACATACAGACACAATAATTCTGCGAAAGTGAAATGACTAAAGTTACAATATTATTGTTCATTGATTAAAATCGTCAACATATCGTGTCGCACAGTATTGTATCGTATCGTTTCTATCGTGCCGTTGATGAAAACAAACTCAAACTTTCAATTTTCAACTACGATCGAAATGATTGCAAGCATTGTTGGCTTTTGGGTGTTAAGCATCAATTATAGCAATACACATGGATGACGAAGTGCTTTATTCTTCCGCTGATTGATTGTTGAGGATTTTTAGTGAACCGAACAAAAATCAATTCATTCGCTGTCATTTTCAGCGGTTTGTTGTTATTTTTGCGGGAGGTCAATTCTTCATTTCAATCAAGAGTTTTTTCTTTCGAAGAAGGAATGAATTCATTTGACAACGTTCTCAGATTATGATGTGTGCGTGCTTGAATGGCAAATGATATGCTAATCGATTCATATCTTGAACAACTTACGTTTGCATGTCAGTCATAATTTGAGAATATTTTCTATTATAATTATTATCATTAAATAGCTATGCATAATGATGATGAATGTATGAATGAATAAGGCAAATAAAAAAGTGGAAAAAAGAGGAAGAAGATTTATTTTGGGCTAAATACGCACACTTATTCGTTCATTATATGATATCGCATGAATGTTTGTGCCAAATTGTGATAAATTTATTAATTTTAAAACGATTGTTTTCCTTTAAGTTTAGGTTTGCGATGTAATTTATGTGTAAAAATAATTTTAATTCATGAATGGAAATTCAATTAAAGTGAAAAATTTGAAATTTCATTAAAAAAATCAATCAAAATAGTTTTGTTACACAAATTAATTTGCTTGTCAAACCTCATTGAGTCTCATTGGCCAGAAACGGTTTGCATAATACAGCTACTCTACTCTTATTGTCGGTCGTTTGCGACACGCGACTATTCAAAATTCCGTTGAATCATCATCTAGCCTAGCTTCTCGTCCCTCCGGATATGCTCAGTTCCAATAATTTATGGTTTTAACCAATTTAAACTAACGCACGCCAAATATCAAAGCACAGCGCAAACCAAAAACTATTCAACTTTCAGTTTCAACTTGAAAAGCTATCGGTAGAACATGTTCCCAACAACAGTTTGGAAGTACATAAACCGTAGTATCGATCGTTCCGTTGTTCATTGTTATTATTGATGACAGCCATTCATTCAATTAAAGAACTTGTTTTTTTTTTGCCATTGGTGGGAATTCAAATGTGTAAATTAACGCCTCAATCGAATATGACAATTTATCGTCTTTATTAATTGACAGTTTCAGCGGCACATTTCCCTCGTCGATCAAATAAATTAAAAGCCACTCAAATCTAATTGTGTGAGCTGTGAGCTCATTATACTGTGAACTGATTTCACACTTCGTACGTACAATTTAATTTTATGGAAATGCTTGCATTGTAACTTTTCAAGGTCAGTTTATTGTCGCTTTTGACAAGTTCTACATACATTGGATATTGGATAGTAGGGAATTCGTTCATTTAAAATAAAGAAAAGACATTATTTTCTAATCTATTCTATTTTTATTCATAGATCCACAACAACGCGCAATTACAATTTAAAAACAATTTAAAATTAGAAATTATAGTTTATCGTCAACATTGACGTCAGCCTCAATAGCAAAACCCTTGAAGGTGATGTGTAGATCGGCATTTACATGCCTTTGATATTCCCAAACGGCCACATGCATCACTAGATCCTCATTATATCGAGCATGAGCAATATTTTCCATTACTCGGATTTTCACTTTGTATTCATTTTCATAAGATTTGCAAATTTTATTTATATTTTTTTGTAATGTGTCACATTTCCATGTTCGAAACACTAATTGACATTCACTGAACACATTTGGCCCGCCAAGTTTTATAAATGAATCTATTTGGCATTTGGATGCTTTTGCGCTAGCCAAAACATCATCGAAAATGGTTGTTATCACTTTCAGCTTATCACAAAGTGACTTCAGTTCAGCAGGATATAGTGTTCCGTCTGCAGTTCCAGTATCGGTATTATCGGGATTGTTGAACGTCTCGATAGCATGTGATTTACATTTTTCAATGGCTCTACAGAGTGTTGTTCCTCGTCGATGAGCTGCTTCCCATTTACGATAATTCTCGATTAAATTTTTTGCAATCGCTCTGAGTCGTTGTCGAATTCCAATACTGTCGATCTTTTGCGATTTTATTAGAGCAGGACTATCAGTAACTACAAATGATATTTTTGAATCAAATATCAAAATGTGATTTCTGATGACAATTTCAAGTTACTCACATCGAACTGGTGAAAAGGTGCTCGTATCCAGAGTGCTTTTTTCCGGTGTATTTTGCATAATGAATTTTGTTTATTCCAAACAGAGGTTAAATCTTTTTACGTATAACTTTAAGCACATTGTTTACAAAAATAATTATTCAGTTGACAGTTGTATGTGTCATGTGTTTTGGTGAATACGTTCAATGTTCTCGAGTTGTCGCTTTTAAAAGTTCCTCAGCTTACGCTATGCTCCCATAGATGGCGTTCTTGATCACTTGGAACAACTGTATTGAATTTCCTTTGCGTTCTAATGCCAATAAATGTTGAACATAAATCGGAAAAGAGAGGCAAGCAATTGAATTGATTTAATCGTTTTTCATTTGGCAACTGTAGCACTTTTTCGCATATCGGTTAACAATTCAAATGATTGCCAGGCCAATGGCTATATCAATAAATTAACACAGCAATGAGTGTGAAATGGCTGCAAAAAATTCATTTTGAAAAGCAACGGTGTGTATTGGATGTTGTTGATTTGAGCATCAGCGCATTTAATTTTCTTTAATGTTCACTGATTCATATAATATGAATGGAAATTAATTGGATAATCGAATTATGAGAAACATAAAATTTACATGAAGAATGAACTTCGATTTTAGCTAATTTGATATTTCGCATGAAAATTAGTTGATGCAAATGGGACCATGAACATTAAACACATTGAGCACTGAGCAGAAAACTGTCATGGAACGTTCTGATGAGACTTCATCTCGAGATATTGTCATCGTGTATGAGGTTTTTCCATATCAAACACAACCAATCGATAAATCATATTTCACATCAATTTATTATTATAGCTATAATATTCATAAGCGTAAACGAAAATCGTTTTGTTTTCTTCATTATACATGAATGAGGGCCAGTCGACTGGTTGACAAACAAAGATAAGATTGGTGTGATCTTTTCGAATTGTTCACTTCAATTTCCTAATAAAAGTTTAAATTTGGATTTTGATGGCAATGATGAAACTAAATTACGTGACAACACGTGCACCTTCAAATGTAAGAAATCAATTAAATAAAACGAGGAAGAAGACGCGTCATTTTCACCTCCTCGCGACAATTCACATGGTCGAATGGACATTGAAGTAGAATAGTAGCATGAAATCAAAGGAGCCTTTGTCTTCTTTTCAAATAAATAAATGAAAACAACGGATTTTGAAGTGGTCACGGTTTATGCTCCTTTTATGTATTCGTACAATAAACATCAGGAGTTTTTATTCTCAATTTTTCTTTTATTCTTTCATACTTTCTTCCTATTCGAAAGTATCATATGCAACCATATAAGGTACCATAGACCTTGAAATGTTAGCTGTTGACTGTTTGATGCATAGGAAGGGTAATAATTTTCGAAAAAAGGCCCCGAAAAAATTCATTACAGCGATTGAAAATAAAATGGAAAAAATTTGAAACCAAATCGGTGCTCATCAATGCAGACGCAATGATAAACACAAATGGTTGTGACACGTGACTAAGCAAATACGCACTCAATAATAAACGAAGAATTTTATAACGAACGAGTATGAGCTCTGTCCTGTTTTTTCCTTTCTTTTGAACATCCTTTGTTTGTTTGCGTGCATTGTTTTCACTTCATCAATTTTTTCCGTGTTGTCATTTGTGCGTTGGAAATTTGTGTGTGGGCTGCATTGCCTCGTGTACGATTGAATTTTTTTACAATCAATCGAAAGCAAAAGGGGTCTTAAGATAAGAACCAACCATACTGTTACTCAAATTACAAATGAACCATGTATGTACGGCAGTGAATGATAAGCGGCTAAACATGCATCGAAACACAAGATTGACAATCTTGACTAAGCTGACAAATACGAGTGAGCCACATTAGAGTGAGATAGAAATGAAAGTCTATTTGGTTTTTAGATTTGCTCCGTTCTTTTTTGTTATGAATCGTGTAATTGAAATTGGCGTTGTGCTCTGTGCATGTTTTCTTTGTTGATTTGAACATTCGAACAAATTTTTTGATTTGTAAAATGTTGTGGAAAAAGTGTTGGGGAAACTGGCAAGTGCTCACACATCTGACTGATATTATTATTAATATTTAAATCGGAAATGCCAAATTAGGATTGGAATTTAATTCAAGTGGAAGTTGATCTAAAAGGGGACGAAAGCTGGTAACGTACATTTTTTATTTGAAATTTCATATCACAAATTGAAATTTTGATCTTGATTCGAATATTTTGGAATCGAATAGCAAAAAGAATTCTCATATGCAACTAATTATAATTATTTATTATTATTTATTTCATTGTTAGTTGCGATCTGAAACCAGCTAAATTTAAATACCGAAGCTACGCTAACAATTTAATCTCGAAGTAAACAATTCACCCTTATTAGTTCCAACGAATGTGCCAACAAACGGAAAGTGTTTTCATTGATTTAGAATATTAAGAGCTTAACGACCAAACTGATGTTTGTGAACCATTTCAATAATTTCGACCAATCGATTTACACAAATGAATGTAAGTTTTTGTATTCACCAGTACAGGGTATGAGTTTTGAGGTCTTCGAATGAGTATTTTGGTCGTTCAATGGTTCAATTCGAATAAGACTTTCAATTCTACCCCTAAAAATGATGAATTTCGGCTAAATCATGTGTTAACACAAATAGAATGGATCGGAACAACGGAACGTCTGCCTGTCTCTAAAGAGAGTCTGAAATCGAAATAACACAATAAATTGGTTGCATGACTAGGAAAAACACCGAATTCGAACTGAACAACGTTTTAATATGTCGATGATAATAATGATTCAATGGTATTACTGGAACACAAACTATGTAATATGAATTAATCCGAAAATAAATCCAGAAAATTGATCAACATTCGTTATGGTTGATAATTGGCGTGTTGTTAGGATAAAGTATTTTTTCATTCATTCTCATTCATCTACGCATTAATTGGACTTTTCATTGATTAATCGCATACGATTCCATTAAATGACTGACCCGGTATCCAGTATATGGTAAAACAGTATACTGGACAAGCTATAAACTAGCCTGTGTTGTCGACTGGCAAATTTTTTGGATTTTTGGTTCGTTTATTCGCCTAATCAATAACATTAACATTATGTGTATTCATACTTTATACAATAATTTATCATTTTATCTTCTATCTGGTTTATTCATAAATTAATATACAAGTATACATGAAAATAGCCGATTGTTTTTGCAGATAATCATCTTTATCCCGCTGAATGTGCACAAAACACACAGATATTAAACGCACTGTAAAATTCTCTGATGTACAACGTATGTTTTTATCCGCGATATTTTTTGCATGCGGTGGATCATTGCAATTAGTTTATGATTCGTGCCTCAACTTTAATGAATTGCGTGCATCAATTAAAATAAATAGTGCATTTAACACTGGCCATTCGGTTGTTGGACGATGGTTAGTATACCTCAATTAAACATTGCGGTGACCAATACACCACGTTCAATAACCGCTTCCAATCACATACATACGCCAAAAAACCTATATGTACAATACGATTGCATGTCTTATTCAAAAATTGAAAATTTCATCGATTATCAGCATTGAACGGCGACGATTATCATTATTTGTTCAATTGAATCGAAATAGTTCAGTTCTGAAAAGGTCCTCTTGTACTTCTAATGAAGATTGAAGACCATCGAACTGTGAAACAAAAAAAGAATATAAATTTGGCTGCGTGCCGAGCAATTGTTAAATCAAACAATAAATAATACCATTACTTTATCCATAATTACTGGCGTGCGCATAAATTTTAATTAGAATAATGAGCGTTCGCTATTATTTCGTTTCACTCTGAAGCCATAAAGCGGTATCAATGAAATTACACTTGAATCCATCACAACAAAAACCACATTCTTTCGATAGCTCATTTTTTCCTAACACATTCCATGTTTCATGTTTTTTTAAAATGATAAGTAGGACCAACCGACCAGCGATTGATGGTAGTGGAACGTTTTCGCACAGCGGGTGATTCGATTCATTTGAAGTCGTTAACAAGTCTTGTGTTGTGGTTTAACTTCGTATTTGTCACATATAAGAATACATGAAAACTCAGCCACACACATAAAACATAAAACATTTGAGCACATTAGTGAACGACAACGGTGGTAACTCACACTGGTAATCGTTAACTAAATTATTTTCAATTTGAAATTCAGATTGTGAAAATTCTTCGTAGTTGAGAATTTGATAACCCTATCGTATCATTCGTTGTTGAGTTCATTAGGAGCTCAAAAAAATGGGATATATTCGGTGAATTCGATCTGGCAACGGTACCTAGTAACTGGGTTTGATTTGAACTATAAGCGCTATAACTGTGACATATTGTGAGAATACAACATAAAAAATTGTATTTTTGAAACACACGTTATGTGTTTTTTTTTCAAATGGCAATGTTGTATTTCGAATTTCAACCATAAGCGTATTGATTAGATGAAATTCATATTCAAACCGCATATAATCATGTTGGCACGGCATCAGATGTACAAAGTACAATGCTAACGATATGGTAACAGGGTGGAGCAAATTGGTAAATTATTCGCTGATGATATTAAAATTCCACAGATATATTGCATACCATGTTGACGACGAAGTCCTTGTTCGGTGTTATGAATGAAAAAAAATGCAGCAAATTCAAATATAATGTTGAATGTTGAATGTGTTTAACGTATCAACAGTATCATAATTTCATGATGACGTTTTCGAAGGAAGTCATAACGTCCTTTCACTCTAATCTCTTCGATTTTTTTTCGAACACAAGATCAAAGTTTATTCAGGTGTTTTTGATTATTACGAGTTCAATGTTTAAAAAAAAGTTATCACAACCAGTCAGCCACCAACCCAAGTTGCATTTCAAAGTTGAGCACAGCATGATAAGAGCCCATGACCATCCTATAGGTTGGTAGTTACGGTAACCGGAACAAACCACAGAACATTGAAAAAATGAATTAAACAACCGAACAACAACGGCGAAGGCAACAAAGGGATGTAAAAAAGTAAATATAAAGAATAAAAAACTTTTATTTTGTTTTTGCGTTTGCAGAACTAGCAACTAGCCGCACGACTGACCATAAATTTATCGTATAGCATTGTTTCTCCAATTTAAAATATAAGTTTTCTTGATTCTTTCCCTATGTTTCCGCCAACGCGTTTTCATTTTTTGCGGAACTTTTTCATTGGCCATTTTGACTGAAGTTATTGTCTTTCAAATTTTCCGTGTTTCACCACCTTTCCGCCTTTCGAACTGGTTCTGTTATTCTAGAAAACACATTGAATATAATGCTCAAAAACTGAAGCAGGAAATGAACAAGCCATAAAGCAAATTTATTTTTCATTTGGACATTGTTTTTTCTCTGCCTAAAAGAGAGCTATGCGTAAACGTTCATTTTGAAATTCCCGACGTATCAGACACAATTCAGGAAAATCAATTTTAGAAAAAATGTTCGATGTCAAGTAACGACTGCAATATTGAAATATAATACGGACTTTTGGGGTAGAAATTTGAAATTTTTTTACTTTTGAATATAAACCGCGTCTAGCCAAACTATGCTTAAAATTTAAAAGTGTTATCATGAATGGCTTTCTGCATTTTTGCCTGCATTTTGTGCGATAATTTGCACGTTCAACATTCGCCGATAGTCCTCTAACCATATTCGAATCACTTTCGCTATCATTTCAAGTTCCAAGCGACGACAAAGACGCTGTTTTCACTATTGACAGCAATGCAGACGAATCTTCATGGATTTTGGATGATTTTGCATAAGCTTATGTAAAGATTACGTGCATTGTGTATTCAAGGTAAATATTAGACAACGTTCCTTCTGGTTCTGAGAGGCGAAATAAGCATTGGGAATTTCCTACATGGATCTTATTATATGGAGATTTTTGTTTTATATTCGATACACATTATACGACGAAAAAAATCTGAAATTGATACTGACCGTTAACTGAGGGCAAAAATAGGATATTCCCATCTATGGAATGCAAAGTTCGGAAAAAGGATTCAACAGCTTTCAGTATATATATAACGTAAATCTTTTCGTCAGAGTGAAATATATCTGAATTTGAATTGTATAAATTGTAAAAAATAAATCCATCACTTGATTGTTTACACATTTATTTCAGAAAATGAATTATGCGCGAGTCAAACTATAAAAATAAACGAGAACTGCATCAGAATTTCATTCGAAATACATGCGAATGTTCGATTCAACGAAGATACTTGAATAATATTTATTTCCCGATTTCCAATGCAAAGGGCGCAAAATCTATTTGAACGAAGGGGGCAATGCTGAATTATTTATCGTCATACAACGTACACAATACCGTTCTGTCTTCATATTCCAGTCGAACTGGAAAGCAGCACTCAGCACTCATACGCCACACTAAACAGTCGGGCTGATAGTAGGAAAAAATGTATCATTGAATAACGTTGGTTCCATGCCCGAACGGAACGAAATGAACAAAAATTGGAGAAAGTGCTTCGGATTCAATTTGAATGGGGAGCAATTGAGCGTTGATTGTGAATCAAAATTTTTCAGTTGGGCCACGGATAGCGGCAGATATAGACCTATAAAGTGAAGTTCGCACAACATTTTTACCATTTTGGAGAAAAATTGAATGGATAGCGTGTGATAGCAAATAGCAAGTGCCGAGTGAATGAATACGTTGTTTGTTCTGTTCTACAAGACTGATTGAAAAAGCATTTAACAACGAATCCGTCAACCATTTCCTGTGTCATTTTCTTGTAGTGACATTCCATCAGTTTCGCGATGCTCTTTATGCAATGACATCGTTAGCAATGGATATCGTGTCTGAAAGAATGATGGCACTTAAGATAAAATTCTGAAATAAAAAAAGGAGAGAAAAAAAAGTGAAGAAACAAGAAATTCCGTCAAGCATCTGAAAAGAGAGAAATCCAATCGAGATAAAAATCAAAATACAGTACTTCGTTTGGGTGGCGCGCGCGTTCATTGTGAAATCATTGAATGGATACATTCATCCCGTTCCTTCTATTTGTGTGATTATTTTTAATGAAAAGTCAGTGATAATCATTTAACCCCATTCGATGAAGGCTGAAACGAATTATCAATACCCTGCTACTAACGATTTGAATACTTGCGAAGAAAGCGAATAAAAAAGACAACGAGCAAAAAATTTCATTTCGTGCACAGTGAACAAAAGTTAGAATTTATGAGGATTTGGAGTCGATAGCATTTTCAAAACTGAAATTGAATGAATTGTGAGTTCTAATAAAAGGAAAAAACAGAAACAAAAGAAATAATTTGTTGATCGTTTTGATTTAACGAATTTGAAAGAAGTTGTTTTTAACGGTTCTCATCACGAAAACAGATTTATTTCAAGTGCTGTTATTATTATTCGAATAGGGAAAGAAAAAAAAATTAACAAAGAAAGACGCGGGCTTTTTTTGGCACAAATCTTTGCCATAAACGAGAAATGCATAAGTGCTCGAAAACGATGTAGTCTTCATGAAAAGAAAAACGGCAACAATTTGAATTTGTGTGCGATAACAAAGCTACTTAACCGAAAATAACCGTGCTCAGAGAAGAAATACCTCGTATCTCTGTTTATTTTAATCTATTTTATACATTATTTTGCTTGAGATTCTTGCTTGTGAACCAATTTGTTTTTCTTTTTGCGGTGCATGCAAGAAAGTGTAATGAACAGATGTGTGTGCTTGTAGTACTTTTGTGAATCAAATCCCTGGCAGCGTCTACAGTGTAATAAACATAAATAATCATCACGATATGGATACACTAGCGATTATATTGGTGCTTGCAGTTGGTGGTGTTATTTCGACAATTCAAGGTACGATTTGTTATTCTTTATTTTTTTCCTTCTTTTCTCTCTCGTTTTTGTAATTTTTATTCCTCAGCAATTTCATCGTTGAAATGAACGAAAGGAACCATTGGTTCTGATCTGTGGGAAACAGATGAATTAAAAAGTATCTCGAAATATTAAGTATTAAGTATCCACTTGAAAAATAATGAAAACGACCAAACGAAAGAAGTTAAAACCAAAAATTATGTGAAAAATGAAGAGAAAATTGAGAAAAAAACCCATTTGGGAAGTGTTCAAAGAATTAGTCTCAAAATATAAGATTTTTGGGGAAGTTGTTATTTTTCTCATTTTAAATAACTGAATTTCTATTGTGACATTATTATAAAATTATTATAAAAATGATGATAATTTCGAATTTCATCCCATGAAGATCGAAGACGAACCGAACAGAAGAACAAACTGAAGTGTATGATAGTAGTTGATGATGCCGCCGCGTATATGAATACATAGTACACAGATATTAGGTATATGTATGCAGTATTCAGGAACAAAAACTCATTCTCCATTTTATATTACGATTATTGTCATCGTTACACAAAAATTGTGCCATTTATATTCTTCCATTTTCATGCTGGGCGTGTGTTTTTGAGAATTCGAAATCATAGTGATATTTCTGTATTTTATTCAGTAAGGAAATATTATATCTGCAATATGGAAACTTAAATGACAATACACAATTCTCGAGCTTCCTTGTTCTCTGTTTTCAGTCACAAACTCGTTCGTTAGCAGTTGGCTATTCAATTTCAGAATCGGAATAAACTTTTCTTGTCAATGATGAGAAGATGAAAATGGAAAAAATATAGAAATATAAAAAATTACAATAAAATACAACAACCGTTTAGTTTTTCTTTTCATTCAGTCGAAGCTAGTATTGGCACTCAAATTCAAACACAACAATCATTCCATGCTGAGCTGAGGTAGCAAAAAACATTGAAAAAGTAAGCAATCGGGGAAATTTCACTTCATTTCCTTAGCGTTTCGTATGGTTTTATTGCTTTCAGGTTTTGAATCCCAAGCATAAAACACATAAAATAGCATCCTAAATACAATGATAGCAGTCATAGAAATATCAACAACAACAGCAGCAATAACAGCAAAAAGCACAACAATATTGAATGATGCAATAAAATTGAATCGATTCTCAAGTACATCCGAAATAGATGTAAATGTTAGGCAAAATGAAACAAATAATCATTTTTTCTTCTCTTCTTCATTTGTGATTTCGTAAATAAACAATGTGAGAAACGGAAATGGTGCATAGTAGTGAGGAAATTGAATTGAATTCAGAATTTAGGCTTTTACCGATGTTGAAGAAAAACAGGCCGAAAGACAAAATACTATGTTCCGTGACGCCTGATTTTTCTTTCAATTCTTTCTTTTCTGTTTTTTGCTCCCATTGGTATAATAAATGCAGTTTAAGAAACAGAAGGGGAGTTCAAGAGAAATCAATTCAAGATCACATACGTTTTATATTTTATATTTTAAATGTGAGTAGATTTGCACTTACCTTTTCAGTTTCAGAGATTTGATGTTTACAGATATTTCCACTTTTATCATTCATTTGAAAGCTGAACACTATTCAGTGAAGACGTTGAGTAACAATATTGTTTGTTGGCAATGCACCTTTGATTTAGTGCTGACTGGTTTGTATTAGAGGAAATTCACTTTTTTTTCTACCCTTCCTGTGAGCCATGAGAACCAAATGTGGAAATAAAAAAAACACTCCATGAAAAATGCACGGAAAATGAAATGGGAAAAGGTAAAAAAAGTTCGATGTGTTAAGCCGATGGATGTCGCACATTCAATTTCAATTTTGAATATTTTATATGTAGGTATATATGACGCGTGCACACAGCATTACTACTTTGTCTCGATCTGATCCAATTGAACATTTAATTTGTATTTCCGTTTCTTTGAATGGATGCCAAATACACATGCAAAAGCAAATATTTAATCGAAGCAATCGCTACAACAAAAGAGTCATTTGAATGTGAATTCGTCTCATACCTTTCACGATCATATTAGATGTCGCATTTACTTAGATTCCATGAAATTCGATTTTATTCAGCGATAAGACTGATATATTTGATGCATCAACGAACTCAGAACATTCACAACACAAAGATGCCAACAAACAATTTCATAGTCGCTTGTTTCGTTTTGGTTCAGTGCATTTTATGCGACTATGGGCAAAACTGAATGCCTTCTTGTATCATTTTGCATCAGATAACATGAAATCAGATAGATCCATCGCGGAATGAATCTAAGCGAGGATTTTTTTCATTTGATTTTGTATTGCAATGCAAAAGCGAATGAAGGACGATAACGGCGAAAGAAAAACCCAAAAGTTCATTGGTTTTCCTTTGAGAAGTTCAATGTAAAATAGAATGACATTGCTGTTCAACGATGTTTTATGGGATCTCGGTTTTGGTGGGAACAGCTTGTTTTGTTTCCTTATAAAATCAATTTTACCGAAAGTTTGATCTCATCTGCAATGCAAATGTGTATATTTCATCCTTATTACAAGAATTTTGCAGTTTTGGCAACACAGTGCCTGCGTATTTTGTGAAGGTAGCATGATATCTTGATATGAAACATATTACAATACAATGCACCCGCATCGCCCAGAATTTCAACCCGAACTGAATTGTACTTGTCGATTTTGATGACTTCATCGATCTCTTCAAGCTGAAATGTTTTTTTGTTTTGTTTTCGCATTTGGAAGCACACAAAAAGAGAATGAATGAGATTGCACAACATTGACTGGCGTTGAATGCCGAATAAAACAGATTTGCAAGTTTTATGGTTGTAGCCACTTTGATGAATGATGAGGGCGGAATTGATGATGATTTTGTTCTCAAAAGCTCACTTGAAAATATCTCAATGATTTTGCCACATGCACGTAAAATAGTATGCAGTTATATATACATTCGTCGTTCAAAATAATGTATGCCGTGTTTTATTGTAAACAAATGTGAATTGGTTGAGTGGAATTTCCCAAATTTACGGTGGTTGCATTTTAAAGTATAATATTGTTTTCATGTTTTTGAATACATTTTCGCTTGGAATCGAAACCCAGTGAATGATTTTATGAACAAAAACAGAGGTGGTTATTCAATGCCGTTTCACACTTGCTTTGATGGTAAAACTCATATTATCCTGACTATCGGGTAAGTCCTGAAAATTTATTTGGTTTCCCACATTTACTCGAAATATTGATGGCTTGTTGCTGTTGTTGCTGCGTTTGCTCTATTCAAGGAAATTGAGTTCGGTTATTATCAAATGAAGTGCATACATCAAATTCCACAGCAACATTTGAAAACAAAAAAGAGAGGAAAATAACAATTCATGAAACTTGTAATGGCTGGTGCTTTTGAGATGTGTGTCTTTGATTAAAATATTATAAACATATAAATTTTGCATAATTTTCTACCTATTACAGCCCGTGGATCGATCGAATATTTTTCCCGTCTCTTTTACTTTTCAAACCGACAAGCCAAAGAATTTCAAGAACTCAATTACACTTTGCTTTAACATCACGAAAAACTTCTCAGAAAAACGAAATGTAAAACAGGAGGAATCTCAAGTCTTGCATCTCAAGTGAACTTGCCAACTGGTTCAAAAGATGAAGAGCAATATATCAATTTATATCGTACATGCTTCACTGGTTGCTCTCAATTTTCTGTTGACGTTTTTTTCCCTTTGCCTTTTGCCGACTTCAAATTCGTTTTACTGTTCCCTACGTGCGAGCACCTTTCAGTGCTAGAAACAGAATGAAAAAAATGGGGATGAACAAAACAAAAATCCACTTTAATCTAAAAACAACAATTTATCGATTGAAATGTAATACGTTGAATTAAGAAGGTCTATTTTTCATTTCATGATTTACCATCAGGTGATTCGATTCGGATAATACTTTATCAAACTTTTCATTCACTGATGACGATTTTATGGAATATTTTGTCAGCTTGGTCCCTCTTGAAAGCCAACAGCGACTTTATTTCATGGACATATTTTTAAATGGAATTCGATCAAGAAAATATATGCGATGATGACTTAAGGTCATATTGCGCTCTTTATTACTAAATTAGAATTTAAAATGAAGAGGTGGTCACCGAACGTAATCGGGCTTAATAAAAACAGGCACGCACATTGACATTCCAAATCGAATCGGTTGGCGTATGACTCCGACGCTACTTTATCAATAGGTCATCATTTGGATTTTATGAAGTTTTCGAATCCAATTGAATATCTTGTAATTATTGTCACGAATCAATCGATTGAACTGTCTACTTTTGTATCAGATGAGAAAAATAAACGAAAGGAATTCATTTCTAGCAAAATTTCCGACTCTGGCATGATGGACATGAAAAAGGGCCATTACTGTAGTTTTTTTCCTATTTCCACTTTGTAAAGTACAAGCGAAGTAATTACAGCTACCAACTTACAAAATGAAATTGACTAGCAAAACCCTGATGGTAAAAATAGGAGTCCCTCATGAAACTGCCATCCCCTTTGCAGTTCTTACTCGGTAAGGAAATTCAATGTATGAACAAATGTACATACGAAACACTTTTATAATAATTTAATGGACGCATTCTTACACAGCACTTGGATGGCTGATAAATGATAAAAATGATTATGTCAAAAGGAACTTTCATTGAATCCAACAAACTTTGTGTTATTCTTGCCTTTTACACAAATGTCTCATAATACGACTGTTCATTGACGGCAACTACACA
>GL501430.1:269990-309300 GCA_000149185.1 Mayetiola destructor
AGTGAGAGAGAGAGAGAGAGAGAGAGAGAGAGAGAGAATATTCAGATCCACATATCAATGTTATAGCACTAAATTATATGTACACATACATATTGGATGCCTTGTAGCTGGAAGCTGTTATATTGAATTTGATCGGTCAAATCCCCATTCATATGATGCATTGTAAATTGTAAATGTGTGTGTAGTATTCAAACGCACACTCTGGAATGTGGTGGTTTGATCGTTTACATGGGCCGTTGGTTTTCCTTTTTCACGTGATTATATTAATAATTGAAATAACAAAGCATAAACATTGAACACGCCACATAAACCGAACGCTTGTACTTCATCACCATATTAAAGAAAAATCGTAAACATTGGAAAATATAGGGTCTGGATCCCAATGTCCGAAGTATTCAGAAATATAAAAAATATTTAGTTAGTGCACATGTGTATTTATATATAAAAAATAATCACCAATTCATGATTTTATTCAACGTTTTATGTTCCAACTTGATCTTTAGTGGCATGAAACAATCCAGGAAACAAGGTGCTAAATTCAAATAGTGATTAGACTATGACTTGGCCAATCCGAAATAAGGTTATTTTGTTTCGTGAGTTGAACACATTTTATTAACGTCCATAATAATAATAATTATGATAGTATTGTACGTAGCAATTGATCTTTACTATCACAAAACATGAAAATGTCGATACAAATAATAATTGTTATTCGACGAATTGTAGTTAAAAATTATACTCAATGTTTTGTACCGCGTTCTGGATAACTAACTACAATATAAACTAGATCAGGAAGGTAAAGAATAAAGGTTTAAAAAATATTTACTAAAGATTTCAATAAACTCTCTTGACCTCTTCGTCTTATACATGTTACATATAAATTAAAGTAAAATTGACGGAAATTCCGTCTGGGTTTCTTCTTCCCTCGACGCCTGTTATTTTCATTGCCCTTTTTTCTATTGTCGGAATATTTCATGGGTGCGGAGGAATCGGCATTTGTCAGTATCAGAATTTTCCTTGAATCCTTTATGAGATGGAATTCTTCATTTTCCTTCCGAAAAAAAGATTCTGATGTATTCGATGGTGATGGGAATGGCAAATATTGTAAACGAGTTAGTCGGAAATTCCAATAAAAAGCCAATTAATAAATTCGATGAGGAAAATTCGAAAAAATAAAATAGAAAAACCGCATTGTTTGTAGAAAAACAGAAAAGTATGGAGAAAAAAAGGGTTCATTGGTTCCGCATCTTAATAAAGATTTTTCAAATCAAAAGGTTTCAATTTTTTCATTGGATGGAATTCACATCGTAAGAACCCTCGACAGCGAGAAAAGCAGCTTGTCGCTTCAAAATGAAATGAAAAAAAGCACACTAGCGAAAAAGATCCCCTCCTTTTTGACATTGTGAATACATATAATACGACAATATTTGCTGAAGATTGAAGATGCCTTCATTTAACAGTTTTAATGAAGAGCATGGCGTAGAAAAACTCGAATCAAAATCGAACGAAAACAACTTGAAATGAAAACATTGAGTTGAAGCTTTACGACATGAAAGAGGCAAAAATTACGGAAAACTGAAAGAAAAAGTCCCGTGTTTATCCTTTCCTCGGGCGAAAGTTAATGTAACTGCTCTCATAGCCAAATGAAAATATTCGAACACACATATAGACTGTTAGACAGTAGACATGGCGCATCGCGCAACGACAGCATCATGTCATTTGAGGGATGAAAATATCATTGAATTGGACGGCAGTGGCAGTTTTTGCCCGAAATTGAAGAGCTCAGCAATTTACAGAAATAAAAAAACAACATTAAAGATCGGATCTCATGTCATAATGCTTTTAATTAATCGCAAGAGCAAAAATGGTTAAAATAAAGAGAAAACCACATTTAATGGAGAGCAAGAAACAGTGAGCAGTTAGCCAGAAGGCGAGAGATGGTAAAAGAAAAAAGGAACTGAAAAGCCATCGTATTTATATTAATTTTCAATTTGCCTTTGCAGCGTTGAACCGATGAACACATTCCCATCGACAGATGAATGCTTAATGCTCATATTTTTCAAAATCACAACAAAGTCACTCTCGATTTTTAATAATTATACTGAGGATTTAAAATATCAAAGTAATTGGGCAAAGAGATTGAAGATTGGAAGCCATACATTTCAAAAATCTGAATTAATTGACATCCGACGACACAGACATCAATCAAAGCCATAAAATAATTTCATTTGGGCGATTTTCCATTCAATTCATTCATGTTATGATTAATTCGAATCATTCATCGTTCTTTCGTTCGTTTGTTTGTTTGTTCTTCCATTCATTCAGACCGCTTAATATCGTCTTTTGCTTTTGCCATTTGATAAATTCCAATTCATTTTATTAACGGAGGTAAATAAGCATGAAAATAAGGAGATAAAATGGTTCGGCTTTTCGGGTACATGGAACACCAAATGCTGTAATAACGAAAGAGTAGACCAAATCGTACACCATTCAGATTGAATTGAATGAAGCGAAAACGTTTGAAGTATTTGATTCCGGGCAAATGAAATGGAATCATTTTGTATATGATGGGTCTTTCATCAATGATAATGGCCATGTCATTACATAAACGATGTGCGCATTGCATTGATTGCAAAAACAAGATTGAAAACTTTCATTTCCGTTAAATCTGATATGCTGAAACATCATTCCATTCGAGTTTGGCCCAAACTTTTTGCAAACCATTCAGCTGTCCAAACTTTATTAGATTTCTCTGGCTCGGTCTTCTTGCTCGGCTATTTTAGAATCGCAAATCACTTCTCTCGTTCCTTCAAAACATTCTTTAAATGTCGTGAAAACAGTATCTGTGGTCTTCGGATGATTTCGCTTCATGCATAAGAGTGCGAGTGTGCGAGCATGTAGAGGATTGGTCGAAAAACACCTGATTATGCCATTACGAAATTGCAATTACGTTTTGTGTGACAGATTAATGTGCAAATATTATAACTACTATTATGACATTCATTTGTTAAATGGAAATAATTATTCAAAATTCAAAACAGAATAAAAGAATTTGCATTTCATGCAAACACACACACACATTGATATCAATCGGCAATAGACATTATACATATAATAAAATTGAAAATAAGCAAGCAAAAGCATAAGAAAAAACTGATAAAAACAAACAAAAAATTATAATTACGCTTGAAACATCAAACAGAAATGCGTATTTGCGTAAGAAGTTAGTTTAAATATAACGAGGCTCTAGCTCATCAGCACATAGTACATACTCGTTGCCAGCACCCTCAACTCGGCTCTAAATGATTCACATTGGAAACCAACCCCTAAAATAAAATTTTAACGAAAACATTTACAAAATAAATAACAGCAGAAACGAGAAGAAAAAAAGGAATTGGTGATTCGTTTGAAGTCGAAAAATTAAATATCGACAACTATTCAAATATTTGTATTATTGATTTAGTTGATGTAAAACATGGAGGAGCATATCGTATCTCATGCATGTTGCGTACATCAGAGTCCTTTCAATGAGCAAAATCGTGAATGATGACTTTATCTGTTGTTTGGCCTAATACTGTCATACCCAATTGTTGGTGCAGCCAAACTAAAGTATCATTCGATCATTCGAATTTCAAACTTCGAATTCAAACAATACAATACGGGGAAATGAAAAACCCGAACTTAGAGACCGACAGAGTTTTTGTGCCGGTTGGTGTTTGATGCTTTTGTATTATGTTTACACACTATAACCACTTTTATACACACACTCCACCATTCGCCATTCACCCATCCACACTTGTCTGCATTGAAGCACCTACCAAATGGAATTACACTGTACTAAAGTACACAAGTGCCATGAATGACAAAAGGACTCCAAGTGAGAGAAAGGAACGAATAGAGAACAAAAAATAATACTCTAAAATTCTAAATACAAATGCGCTTTATGGTGAATGTAGCATACATCATTCAATGAATCATTCACTTTTGCTTGGGATTTTCAGCAACAAAAGCAATATAATGTGTTTTGACGTTTTCAAACTGATCCAAATGTGACTTTTTCGTTCACAAGAACCTGATTTTTCATTCAACATTCACATTCATACAAACATTTTTTCGTGCATTAAGTAATCAAACAGACCTTCATCAATCGTCGTCGCTGATGGACAACCACCACGTATTGTATTCAGCTCACGTATGATATTTCTATTTTTTCCTTTTTAAAATGGTATAACATATCCGAATGTGGTGGTAATGTGTCATGTACTGAATAAACATTCACCATTCGAACGAAATGCATTTCAAATCAAAATGTTATATGTGTGAATATGGCCAAGTGTTTATTATCGTGATTGTTGCCGTTCCCTTTATATTTTCATTTTCGTTTTTTTCTTTCTATGTTTGTGTCGTTAGTTGTCGGTCGTCTATTTGGACCTGGAAAACGGATTGGAATGGTCAATTTGTACACAAATCCATACATTGCAAATGATGAATGTACATACATATATGTTTATCGTTACATTTGCTTCACCTACTTTGACCACCACAGCTACAATTTCAGATTTTATTTTATTTTGATTCATCAAATTCATAATTCATAACACACACAAAAAGTTTCAATTATGCAAACGATGGCAGTTCAATTTCAAACGCTATCAATGAGAATACATTGTGATTTTTTATTCCATTTCGCCGCTTTCTTTCGAATTCAATATTTGCACAAAGTCAATTTTTTTCATTCCATTTTTCCTTTTGGGCACATCCAACCGGTAATTTTGGTGTTTCTTTCAAACATTTACAGCATTATTTTACAAAATACTGATTTAATGAATCCACAAAACTCGAAATCATTCTGCAAATGCGTGAATTTTTTGGTAACGATGCCAAATATATTGGAATAAAATCAGCTAACGAGAGGCGACGAAACTTTCTTTCAAAATTGATTTTGGGTGAATTTTTTGTGACTTGACAAATGAATACTTCGGGTCTTTTTCTTGCTTTCTCCGATATTCGGCAACCAATGTTTATCTGGTTTAATGTGTGATGGCTTCTATTTAACCAACTTTTTTCTACTCCGAACGATGAGAATCGTTAATGAATATCAACCCATGCTCCATTCCTGCACTTTGCCATCTAAAACGAGACTCTGTCTCGAAGGTCTATACATATTTTGAAGGTTCAAGTTATCGCATGGATTGGTTTGAACTGTGCACGTATCAAAAAAACTCTTTATCACATTGATTTCATCCAATTTGGGGAAAAACTTTCGAGTGTTCACAAAATTTCTGAAGAAACTACCGAGGAATATCATATGCTGGTCTGTGATTCTTGAGCATACACATTCTTTGAACAAGATTGTCATACACTCATTGATTTTCAAGGGTTTCAATGATTGAATTGCAAATTTTATTGTTATTTGAAATACGAAGAAAATATACACGGAGATATTTGAGAAATTATCATGATCAAAAGCTTCGAATAATATTACTTGAGATATTCATCGATGCTATCAACGAAATTGTATTATCTGTTCTTCAAACTACTGGTGGAACATTTTCTGAACTTGAGTTGAACGTGCTGAAGTAGTGAAATTTAAAATTTAGTTGAAGTCTTGTTCAAGTCTTTTGTTTTTTGGTACAACATTTCAATTTGGGGCATCTTCAGTTTGTTCCAACAATAAAAAGTGTGTTGCTCAAATTTGAATTTAATTTGGTTAAAAACGGGCCCAAATTGTTTGTGTTAAGTATTCAGTACGTTTCATATGGGTTTAGAACAGGTAGAAAGTAGAAATCTAACAACGTATACATTTTGTTCAATTCAACCAAGCGAAACACACGGTTAAAGAGGAATGGAAAAAGATGAACAATAAATAATGTTTCATTTGCATTGTGCATGTGGCACACAGATAGGGTAGATATTCATCTTTGGTCATTCTTAAAATATATTGAGCCCATGTTTATTCTGATTGTAATGCGTAATTTTCTACTATATGGATTCTTTTTAACAAACGATAATCCGATACACAAACATTATCCCTAACTCATACGTGAAACGTACGAAGTAGGGACATTCAAAATTTAGGCAAAACGATTTATTTCTAAAATTATTTTAAAGAACGCCCAACATTAGATTAATTTGATGATTTTTCCAAATAAGACATAGATAAAACTCTAATACATAGTAGATAATAACACCGAATCGGAATTAGACATGGTTTTTTGTTTAAACATCCTAAAAAACCCAAATATAATCGGATAATTCAGATCCTAAATGCCAACTCTGGGGTCATAATAATGTACGTAATCAGTGCGATGATGTGTGGACTCATGCGATAAAATGACTTATTTAACAATAATTAGAATTATAATTGAAATCCATCCATCCCATTTCTGGAAACTCATATACCAAGCACTGAAGATCACTAATGGTGGTGATCGCCATTTTTTACTCATAAAATTCGTTTGAATCAATTGGTTTACGAGCAAATGCTTTTGGTTTTCGTCGATAACAAATCAAGAGAAACTCTCTTGATTCTTGTTTTCAAACTATGCCACTGCTTCTTTATGCGTGAAATGTCTAAATTTTTGAATGTTTTCATATATTTTTTTTTGTGTGTTTGAGTTGAGGGAGAAAAAACTTCGAACGAATATGCGATATTCCATATTCTGTGAAGCATATGTATAAACGAAATGTCAATATTCATTTGCCGGTATAGACAAAGTTTTGTACTTTATTCCCTGTCACCTGGTATGCGTGTCGTTCGCAATAAATTCTCTGTTTGAAATTACATTTCATTTTTAATTTTTTTTTGTCATCGCTCAAATGGATCGGCATTACCTGTTTATGCATTTTTCAACCCTAAAACATACTTATTCAGTGTCATTGTCACAACCAAAATATGGCTCGAGCCATTATTACTTTTAAAAGAAAAGCAAAGTTTTTTGACGCAACACAACAAATAAAAATAAGGGTGGCAGTCGGAAAAAAAGTTCGCTGCATGTTCAGGTTACACTTGAGTAATAAGCACTGAACGCTAAACACATGAGCCCATTTTCCCAAAGAGTCATTGTGGATGCATGTTTCAAGTTCAAGTCAAATACCTGTCCTATCACCGACATCACCAACGTAACAATATTTCTATTATCATAGAAAGACATTTATATGTTTCGGTGGGGTTGAATTACATTCTCACTTTTGAATACGATTCAATGGACTTTTGAGGCAAACCTTGCTCTCTTTATCAACAAAAATTGTTCATAAATATTAGACAATTCGTTTGATAAAACTCTATACTCACACACCATAAAGGCGGCGGTAGGAGAGTCGATAATTTCAAAATTGTTGAAATGGAACCATTCAGAGCGGTTTTATCGTAAAAACTTGTTTTTTTGGGGAAACTTTTTTGACACGGCAACTTTCATTTCATAATTTCTTTTCTCCCTACCTTTTTATTCCAATCTTTTTTTTCATATTCAAATCTTTCATTTCAACATAATGCGCTCGTGGTGCACGTTTTCCCCCTCGATGCCAATATCATTTTCTTTAAAATATTCGGTTTCGATTCAGTGCCACTTCAATATTTCATTTGCCGTCTGTGTTAATTCATTGGAGATTTTTATGAATATGCATGTTCTGTGGAAAAAATATATTTTTTTCTTGCCGTCGCCTGTTTGTGACTGAGCATGAAGCACATTCATATTGAGATATGGACAGGAAGGTATTGTGAAGAGAGAATATCACAACCTAAGAAATATGTTTTACTTTGTTGATTTCTCTTTTTCCTTTGCCATTTTCCTACTTAACGATGTCTTGAAGATTTTTTCCCATTCTTTCGTTGGTTCGTTTTCATGGAAAAAAGAATAATGTTGTCTCCATTCGTTTATGCGCAATAATAATAATTTGAGTTTGAAACAAACGTTAAGTGTTCTTTTGTAATGGTAATTATAATTATTATTATAGCACATCGTAACAAACAATCTCAAGTGGAACAGTATAAGCGACAAACAATGTCGATGTCAAGCTTCCACAAAATACATATTCGGAAAAATCACTTTTATCGAATGTTCAGTGATTCCTCTGCTTCAATTCCCGTTGTTTACGCGATGGACGGAACTTTATATCAACCTCGAGTTTCATCGAACTCTCATAAGTCATAAGAAATTCATTCAAATGAATTTCAGTTTTGTCACCCATTAATTAGGAATGAAGCATTTTTGCATAATTTCAAGTGTCGAACGACAGTCGGCAGTGTTAGCTCAAGTCAGAGACTTCGCTTTTCATACAGGCATCTTTTATTGACTCTACGACCGAATGATAACTTTGTTATGTGAAAAACAGAATGAATTTTCTTCATTTTTTGAAAATTTGTTCGAAAGATCGACAAGACTCGCGCCATTAAAAGCCTCTTGTTTTCTTATAGATACAATGATTCGTGAACCCGTTCAACAATTTATCTTTTAGCCGAAATTCATGAAGTGAGAAAGTGAAAATATTTCCATTGTTTTTGATTATTCGAAAAATTTATATTTTTCCATCGTCGCTTTTCAACCGATGAAAATTATGAGCCATTAAATGCGATAAAACAACCACGTACTCATGTGTAATACAAAAACTTCATGATAAAATTATCCATTATTCATTTTATTCACCAAACTATGGTTTTTATTTATTATCACATTTCCGTAGATTTTTTGTTCCCACAATTTTTCTTGAAATAAATTTCATTTGGTGTTCAATTCTTATCTGATAAATAATAATGATAATAATCAATCGATGTTTCATTGTTTATTTCAAATATATGGAAAAACAACAATAATAGTAGTTAATAATAATTTATCGGAATCCAACTATTGACACCTACCACATTTTAATGTTCGATGATTTCAATTTCATAAATGAACTTAATTTTGTCGGCCTTATGGACTCGATTGTTTGATATTGTTCGTTGAAATGAAGTGACTCCAATACACATTAATTGATCAAATAGGCAAATGAACGTCAAAACAACGGAGAGAATGTTGTTGGTTGTTGAATTCATTTACAATCTACACTTATCATTTGGAATAGAGGGACGATGGACAAAAAAAAACACAGACAAAAGGCGAGCAAATGTCAATCGATTGGCTTTTGCTAGGATGTTTCTTTATTTCAATGCTGGAAATTCATGTCTTAGCAAAAGAACAGCATTAAACAAATAGTCACCTCATTGCCTTTGACGTTCGGTGTTTGAATAATAACAGTAAACACTTGATTCTTGTACGCATTCATTTTAGTTGATTGACACAAAAGTGTCAACTGTTTGCTGAATACGATTGAATCGAACTGATATTAAGTATTTCAATTTTCGGAGTTTCGTGAATATCTATTTTCGAAATATTTTTCAATAATTTCTCGATAAAATATAGCGAGAATTGAGTACCGAGTGCTGAGTATTAGAAAATGTTGAAATTTTGTGCCATCCAATTAATAGTTTTTCTAACACATGGTTGAACTTCGAACTAGACCTTCATCCGACACTTCAATAGAACGAGTAAATTCAAGTCCCCATACATGAGTCTCCATACATAACGAATGTACGATGTACGGCTGTACCAACAAGCTGAAACAAATGCGCTCATTTTCACTCTCTTAATCATTTTTTTCTGATATATTTTATTCATATAATATTATAAGAGAGCATAAATTACATTTTTGGAAATAAAAAATTGGAAAAAACTTGAAAAAAAAAATTGACACAGAGGCTCGAACCTTGATTGTACGGAGTAAAGATGTACGGATTCTTGAGTTTACTCGTTCTTTTGAAGTAACGGATGAAGGCTTGCTTCGAACGGCGAACACAATAGAAACTGAGTGACTGAAATCGAATGGTAAATAGTTACAGAATACAGAAAACCGCCGCTGGCAATGATAATGATATTCTATACAGGACTTAAAATTTCGAAGGATTCGGATTTCGTGACCGTTAACATGCAACTGAATTCAGAGCGATTTGAATGCAAATAGAATAGAAAGCAATGATGACAAATTATATTGATTTAAGGTGATTGATGAACGCAATTGAATTGATAGAATGCGGTATTGCGCTATTTAAACGCTTGCCATGGGCTTTTTGCTTTAACAACTCTGTCGTCTAATATTTGACATATATTGAACGTTCAAAGCAAGCTTGGATTGACGAGATAATAATTTCGGAGTTTCGATGCCATGTTTTTCGAAAATAATTTCTTCCATTATTTTAGGGAGGGCACATTTTCGATCGTTAGAATAGCCACAAGATTGAAGCGAACCATTTTATCATTGGTTATAAATTGAATTTATTGATTTTGATATTAAAATAAATGGAATTAATTTTGAATCAAATGTAGGGTCGTACTAGCTAAAGACTTCTAATCCATCCACCACGGGAGAACGAAATTACCTAAAAGTTCAGATAATTTCTGATCTTATCTGAATATTCTTCAACTGTAGCTTTAATTAAGCACGGAACGTCTCTTCAAAAAATGACCGGTTGTTAACTAAACGGTTTTGGTCTTCAAACTTCCTGAAAACAAAAAAAGATGATTAGAAGCTGGATGTGATTGATTGCTCAATTCACATGAAGACATTATCATTGTCAGTTTCAACAGCTACTGGACATCGATGGTCACTTTTTTTTATTATTAATGTCTGTAATTGATTTGATTTTATGTGTAATCTAGTACAGGCATACCGCATGTTGATTGTAAATGAAAAATGAACATGGACCATTGGTTTTGCATATTTTTTCGCCTTTTTCCTTCGTTGGAAGGGAATTCTGCAAATATGAAAAAAAGATCTTATGTGTTTGCTTAATATCTGGCCAAACTCAATGGTAAAATAAATTTTTCTGTTTCTTCTATCATGAATTTTGATGAATATTTAATATAAAGTTTCTGTGAGACGTCTTTGTTCCGTTTGAAGTTATTTGACAAATTTAGACGTCAATTTCACAGCGAGGCGCTTGACGCAAACACATTCACAACAGATTCATCTTATCACATCATTCTATTCAATAAACATGAAAGGAGGCATGAAATCGAAAAACAAATAGATTTTAAATGATGCTCTGTTTGTTATTGGAACTGAATTGACTGTCGAAAGGACTAATCAGTAGTCGTGATGGATGGCCACTATCAATTGAACTATTTAGAGTTTACATCAATGTCCGGATCGAATTTATCATGTTATTATGGATAGTGTGCCGTATAAATTGGTCTCATTTATTATTTGAAATTGTCCCAGCGGCACTTGACCGGCTTAAAATGTTTTTTTTTGTACTCCATCCTGAAAGCTCGTAAAATGTATTGCGTGCACCCGTTGGCACTGAAGATTGAATATGAACAAATGGATGAAAAAAAAGACAGATAAATGGCATCCATCAAATTTGTTGGCCTCCCATCGTATTTTCTGCATGACTTGCGAACAACAAAGGAATGTCTTAACATTATAATGCGACCAAACAACGACCAGAGCGAATACGAAAGCAAAGTCTCGCGATAGAACTAATAGCAAATGGAAATAAAAAATGGGATCATTTTGTTAAAAATGGTTACCAATTTAAAATCCATAAGACTGACGGCTGATGGCACAAAAGAAGCTTTTGGAACCTTTACCAAATTGATTATTATGCATGAAGATATAATGGCAATTTTAGGATAGCCAATAGTTTCGAAGAATAAACAAAAAATAAATGAAAACATGGCACGTATTTGAAATACGTATTTCATTGTCAAATCGGGACATCATGTTGCTTCGGGTGTGAAAAGTGTGATATATCGATCGCATTGATTGAATCTCCATCGGTCCGAAGTTTGAAGAAGACCATAACATAGCAGTTTTTTATGTCTGAAAATATACATATAAGAATATTTATATTCATTTTGATGTCATTTCGCCAACGTTCGTAATCATCCCCTACAATTCGTTTTTATGTTTTGTATATTGGTTGAGTAAAGAGTACAGTCATCGATGCCGGCAACTTTTCAAGAAATACTTTTGCTCATTGATAAAGTTTCCACATCAACGAGCATTATCGCATGACTTTTTATTAATCTGTGTTTATATGTATTCAATAATCAGCCATAGACTACCAAGATGGACAGATTCTCATCAAGTGCTATCGATAATTATATTGTTCAATGTTCAATCCATGTAAATTGGACCTTAGTCTATCCGTGTTTTTGATTGATTTCGAATGAGGAAAAAAGGTCTGATGGAATCCATTTGATGAAAAATGTGAAAATCTCAAAAGGGCGACACAACAAGTTTGAAAAGTCAATACAACGCCAATGAATGCAATGTGCTTAAATTAAAAAGATTCAAGGAAGCATCACACCCCTTTGCCCAGCTTGACTTGATTTTGGAACATCGACGTTTCATAAGTAATGATGATGATGATGATCGAAACCAAACCAATCACCATCGATTTAATAGATTTTTGAATGCATCGGTTCAAAATGACAGAAAAGCAAGCAATTGATAACGTAGTCATAGTTCGGAGGAACGAGATCCTGCTAATATTGGAAATTACTGGCACTCAATATAGCACATCAGTGTGAAGGCTTCCATTAAACACCAATTGCCAAATAAAAACGAAATGAATAAAAATGAAGAGAAGTGGATAAATTGCAAAGAAATTGAAAGAGAATTGAATGCGCCACATTGAACATGTTGAAAGGAAAATAGGGGGAGATCCACCAGAAATGATAAAAAAAAAATGGGGATTCATTTTGAATTGGATGGCGAGTAAGTTCAAGGCAATCACCGCGATGTCGATGTGAAACTTTTTTTCATTTAATATAAAATGGAAACTAGCGGGTTCGAAAGGGCCAGGCTATATAGAAAAATTCATATCATTATAGAATGGAAAATATTGTGCGACGTGTAATGTCATCTCGAAGATAGGAATAAAATGATGCCCTCTGACTTGAATATAAAACGGCTGATTTGTTTTATACCAATGGGCCATTCATATGCCGAAGACAAAAACGGACTAAAATTCATGTTTAGAAGCACGCAGATTTCCGTTAAATTTCCCCGTTTAAAACTGTCAATTTTTGGTAATTCGGTTAAGCATATGCATGAAATGAAAATTGCTCGTCAATGTTGACGGCTATCCAATTGGCAATAATACGCACGCAGTCAACGGCTTTTGCTTTCATTTTCGAACAACAAAAAAGAAAAAAGTCTTCTTATCTGAAATGTAAATGCCATGCACACAACCACATGTCTCTTCTTTGCCTTTTTTACCATTATGAATGCCTGAAGGTTATTCGTATTATGGAATTTTCTAAACAAACGCATCGTTCGGGCTATGTATCCAGGGGTGTATTGATTACGTTTGTTTCAGTCATTCTTCCTCCTCTCTATATGGTTTTTTCTATTTCTTTTTCATTCAAAGCTTTTGAAAGAGAAATCTTTTCATGGCAATCAAATCGCCAAAATTGTGTATATGCTTTCAATCAAAAGAAAACTCGAAATTGTTTCAATGGTTTTTGTTTGCCTTTCACCTTTCGCGAAGAATGAAATGAAAATCTTTGATTTAGTTTACTTCTTGGACTACTGTCAGCGGTAAGCTTTGTTTTTTCTCAAAAAACAAATAAGTCCAAACATGAAAAGGCAAAACGAATCGAGGTGGAGCAATACGAGACATCAGTTGGGAGAATAAAGAATTTCGATTTGGCCCTAAGCAATACCGATGCAAATGCTGTTCACACAGAAATTCGTTGTGATTGCCTTTTATTCGATTCGAACGAAATAATTCTATAAAATGTTTGCTTATTTTAGCTTCGGGTATTGATATTTCAGCTTATCTTAACTATTTTGAAAGTGATATTCTTCTTTCGCGGGGAACGCTCCAAAGGCACAATAAATTCGTAGATTTTCTTCATTCGTTCGCGTTGACGATCATCAAATACAATCGAACGATAGCCGTAATTTGAGATTATAGATCTAAATGTAAGCCATCCAAAGAGAAGACGAATAAGTAACAGTCCAAATTAAAGCTAGAGAAAGAAAATACCGAAAAACATTGAAAATATTGAATCTTTTAAGAAGAAGGCTCTGTTTTTTGTTTTGTGTTTAAAAATGTAAATGAAATGGTAAAATGCGTCCTTTAAAAATTGAATAAATTTACAAAGTTTATTCGTTTATTGTTTATACTCTGACACGAGTCGGATGTTTTATACACGGGAATTATGTGTATTATTTTACGAATAAATATAAATTTTGAATTTAAATAACGTTTAATTTGCAAGACACTCATCGTTGGAATAAATTATTTTGGTTATACTTTGTGCTTGTAGATTTGAATGAGCCCGGCAACAAAGGAAGGCATGATCTATTTCCAGATATGAAGACAAGTAAAGTAACGCATTATTGGGCGATTTTGCTTTACATTTTAAAATGGATGAATTATTATTGTATGGAACGGTGTGAGTTGATCGAAGACTTCAACCTAATGAGAGAATGATGAAGAACTTCAAATTAAAGCTTCAAGCTCCGGTTACATCGAAATCCACTTAGAGTTTTCTATAAATAAGAAGAGACGAAATATATCGATTTAATGCTCAACATTATTTCCAATACTCGATGGGAATCAATTTGGTCTTAAATACAATGATTTCTGGTTTCTGGTAATGATTTCTGGGTTGGCTTTTCAGTGATTCAGATTGATTGTTTCCACATTAATAAATTCATTATAATTCAGTCAAACGGGCATTTTCAATTATTTTTAGTAATTTTGCAGGGACTAAAGGCCTTATTCAATGTATTCAATGTGTATACACGCAGCACAAAGCACAAATCCCTAATTCAATTATCGATCGAACTGCTAAATTATAGTATGGTGCATAGTACAAAATAGTATATCGGAAGCACATACAAACAATTTGCCACAACAAAGAAAACAAATACTTTGAAACATTGTCACGACCAACAACCAACATTCGAATTCGTTTCAAAACATAAAATTATTCGATGAACTACAAACGGAATCAGGAGAAAGAACTTTCTAATGAATCCATTACTTTCTGGAATCGACTATACGTACGACGTACAATGTACAAAGAACGCATAAAAATGAATTTGGCCGGAAATCGAACACACATAAATAAGTAACCATGGAAAAAAGGAATAAAATACAGAAAACAACTTACGAATGTTGAATCCAAGCTCGATACTAACGAGAGTAATTTGCAATCCTTTCCATCGTTAACAAATTTATGTATATGCTTAATTTTCAAGCCATACTTGAAAAGTTTGTGCTACGTTCTATAGCAGGTCCAAAAAATGTGAAATACAATACGAAAGGCACACTATGGTTATTTGCACGATATCCGGCCAATACTGATTATACTGGCAATTTTATGCTCACAATCATCAATTTTATTTTCTGTACATAAAATAGCTATACTTTCTCTCAGCTTCGAATCTGATAACATTTTTTGTTCGGACTGAACACTGAATATTTTGTATTTTTTAATACATGTCAATTCATTTATTCGTTAGGTCCTTGCATGAGGTTAAATATTTCCGGTTCATGGAAAACCAATTTGAGCTTGTCAAATATATCTTTTCGGTCTTTACCTAATCTTTTCAGTCTCAATGAATCAAAATTGGCCAACTTAACCATGTCGAGTTTGAAACTTTGAAATTAATTTAATTCTTTTGAATGTCAAATAAATGAGACTTTCAATCCCAAGCCGTCTCCATTTAATCCATGTTTACGTATTTTCGTGTGTTTTTCTCTGTTTTAATTAAAAGTACTTTTTTGGCATTCGAATGATAATTAAATTTTAAAGCTAGCAAATTCGCGTTCAGATTGGAAGACTTGTCTACAGCTGTGATGAAGAATTCATGAAGCGTTCGTATTTTAATCATACATTCATTTTATAATTACTGCATTTTTTTTATTCAATTAAAATGATCAAATTTCACCAGCAGCCCTGCAACCAACCCATATTCGTGTGAAATAAATGAAAGGATGGATGAATGTGACACACAGTGCAACGAAATTATGTTTCTTACATTGTAACGATGAAGCAAAAATGGAAAGAGAAAAGAAAAATTGACAAGTGATGATGACAGTAAATCGCATTATAAAGATACGTATTTTCAGATTTCAAAGAAGAACGCTATGAAAAATTTACTTAAAATCCGGATATAATTTCCATATGCGTGAATGCATGACTTTGAGAAAAGAACGTTAGAAATGAGAAATTAATATAAAATTATCAGCACAAAGGCGAAGAATGATAATAATAAATGAGTTTTGGAAAAAGACTCTTCGACTTTCGAAGGTGACTAAGGAGAAGCTGATTTCTTTGTTGTCCATTTCTGGCCATTATATGCTTAATAATCAAAATAAAGCGTTGAAATTATCGCTTACTCATTCGATCACGTGTCAATTTTCGTGAAAAATTTCGCTTGAATTGAGTCATTAGCATGTGTTTCTTTGTTGTCATGTAAAGGGATGAAATTGACGTATATGTAAAATATAATAATCAATAGCCTAACCCAATACGCCCTAATAATAACAAACAACAAAGTAAAATGAAAATTCAATGTTCGAAGGGCGAAATGATATGAAATGGATCTTATCCAAAAAAGCCAATCCATTCTTGCTTTTACAAATAAATATTACACAAATAAAGCCGAACAAACACAAAATGAAGCCAGCGAAAATAATAATGAAAAATAAAATAAAATTTGTGGAAAATTTAACAAGTGATATCTGTTTAAGGAACATACAACGATGATTATTACAATACTCTGAATAAATTCCCTAAAAATTTAAATCTGATTCATTGTTTTTATTTTAAAACATGGGCCAGAAAATTTTGCAAATGGTAAATTATTTTAAAACAACATTTTACTACACTATTTGGCACATTCAACATCCAGCCAGCCAGTCGAGGCATGGATTTTGGCAATTTTGTTTCGAATAAATTCAAAATGTGAATGTTGATGGTGGCAAGTAGGGATTGTAGAAAGTAGTGGATATTTTTGGAATTTTATTATCGTTACATATCAAACTGATAATGCTATAATTTTCTTCTGTTAATGCATATGTTCGCATTTCTTTATGACTCCAGTCAGCTGCTGCTTGACTTCCAAGTTGGCATCACAACTCAGGTTTTACGAGACAAAAAACATATTGTAATTAGCAATACGAGACAGAAATGGGAATGAGAAAGAAAAAGAAAACAGAGAGATAAAACTAACAAGACCAATGAAGAAAGAAGAATCGTTCGAATCTCAACTATTTATGAATTTTGTTGATATTCGTTGTAATAGTGTGCTTTTCCAGAACAATGAATACTGAAGATGCAGAGAATGCTTGAAAATGAGAACAAAACCCAAGCGTATTTTGTTTCTACTTTCATTCGGTGCTCCGTAGTCTGTACATGAAAAAATATCCAAATGAACATCGAATAGGTTGAGTTTTGATGTTGAATCAACTGAATGTTATGGATGTGTGCAAAATTGTGCCATTTGTTAACGAAATGCCAGACACAAAACAATGAACAGTGAACATGAAAACCATTTTCACAAATGAACATAGCAAAAATATATGCGAGGCGAGGCGTCCGCTCAAATTTATTATAATCAACGGCTGTGCGCATTTTTATTTTATTCTCTTTTTTCGTACTAAAAGCTGTTGGTTAAGCGGTTTTTCCGTGCAACATTTGTTTACGAATGGCTAATTTTAAGTACGTTGTAACTGTAAATTTTTTTCCCTTTTTTCATTTTCAATTTTTATTTTGTTTTGTTTTTGTCTTGCAGAATGTTCTCTTCTGCTTGAAAATTGTAAAATTATATGTTAACATACATACTTGCATCAGGATCAGAATTGTTGTATGATTATTTCATATTATGATTATTATTGAGTTTGAACATGTATGTAACATCCAGAGTCCAGACGCCACTTTGTTTGCATTTATAAAATAATGAAGCGATTTTCAGCCCGTAAAATTGCTGTTATAAAGCAAATATACACATTCATTGGTAAACAGATTCATGACTCGATAGACTCATGTCCAAAATGATTGAATAAAAACATAAAAGCATATAATAAAAGCGCGGTTTTTGAATGGTACGTTGTAGGTATTTTCATTTCGTCGGCATTTTCTCAATTTCATGGAAGTTACTTTTCAAAAAAATTCAAGAGCTGGAACATTTACCCTTTTCACATGTGGTTGTTAATTCTATTCAATATTTTCCTTGGCGCTGTGTTTCCAACAACGAGCCATCAGTTGTAATTGTGTATAAAACCCACCGCAATGGATCTGAATAATTATTTTTATACAATCGGAATATTTAACAAAACAATACGAAAATATTTGTTTCGCTACTGTAGTTTGAAATTGAAAATGTCGTTAAATGCCACATTTGAATATATTTAGAATTGTAAAAATGGTAACGGATTTTCTCGTATACGAAGCCAAAATAGAGGAGATAAAAAATGGACGAAACGGGAATCAATATTTAAATTGTCTGTCGTTTATACTCAAAACGGAAAAGGGTTGAATTTTTGTTCACAAATTTCATTGCTCAAATTCGATTTGGTTCGTCGTAGGATTGCCGCTACGTGGTTTCGTTAACGAAGCCAAACACAAAAAAAATTGTTCCATTCAGAAAAATTTCGAATGAATTTCCCGATTGGATTTGAACACGCATACAAAAAACATTCTTTCGCCAATTTTCAACTCCATTAAATTATTTTGTGTGTTTGCGTTTTGGTTATGCCGGATCGAATTTTTTGTCCGTAAACCGTCATGCGGGTACATTGTCATTTTCTATTTCGAATTCCGAATCGCCTGTTTGTTTGTTTTTCTTTCATCAAATTTAATAAAACAAATCCGTTATTTTCTTGTTTTGTTTGTTGTTGCAGGTTTACAGATACCACGAATAACTGAACATCCAATTGATACAACAGTGCCTCGACATGAACCGCTTACATTAAATTGTAAAGCTGAGGGTTCACCAATTCCGAGCATTCGATGGTTTAAAGATGGAAATCCAGTTAATATTGCAGCCGGTTCACATCGCGTTTTGTTACCGTCCGGAGCTCTATTTTTTCTAAAGGTAAACTTTAATGCCAAATTCCAAAGTAATTCAATCATCCGATACAGCCGCATACATGCCAGACAGAAATGCTACAGTTTTCCAGAAAAATGTCATCGATTTTCGTTTTTTTTTTTATGAAAATGGAAATTTAAAAAATTCCATAAATCCGATACCCGCCTAGGCCTGAACGAATGCGGATCGCATAATAAAATAAATTATGTCGTTGGCTCTTTCATAAAGGCAGTAAATTCGTTAAAGTATTAATACAATGTGTGCGTTTCATGACAATATTCAAATGTCACCGGTGCAAATGAATGCTCAAATAGCAATGAAATTTGTATTCGAGCTGAAAAATAACAGGAAAAAAGTCTATATCCCAAAGACTGGTGTGAGTGAGCAATTAAAAATATACATAAATATACCTTTTAAGTCCATACAGCAGGTTGTGTTGGCGATATATGTGCGCTACATTATCCTAATATCAATTCTCATTTAACCATTACTCGTCTAACCAACGTCAAATGATACAGACACCAAACGAAATGGTTCGCTCAATTTTTCTACTGTTTAAAAACCAAATGACGACATACCTTCAGACAAATGCAACTGCAGCAGCAGCAGCAGAAATACACACAATCAACAGACCATACCATGCATACGTATTAATGACCGAAACAAGTGAATTTTCGTTCAGCTCAGTGATCATTGCTCTGCCGACTCTTGCATGTTGAATGTTATTTGTGGAATGAGAAAGAACTGAATTGCTTCAAGTTGTTCGTTAAATAGAAAAATAAATTTGAAAGCCAAATAAACTACATGGCGATTTAAAGTGAAACGTGGAATGTGAAATTCAAGACCATTTTATTTCGTTTGACTGTTGATACATACGCTACATTGAGCAATCCATTTTATCAACGTTCAACCCATACCTTTTGACTTTGGTACGATTTAGTTAAGCATCACATTTTAATTTTTGTCCAGACAGCATTTAAACCGTTTTCGTTCGTTAAAATCTACTCCACATGATACTCGGCACATTTGATATATATGTTCATGAGGATTGAGTGCCTGGTAAGCTTATCAACAGAACGAGATGGCAAAAGAAATTGGTTTAATTTCGTTTAAGTGTCACTGTAAGTGGCGCATATCCATTCGGTGAATCGAATACACTGTTGTATTCACTCTATGTTTGGTTGTCGCTTCACATTTTCATATGTAATATTGTAATATTTTTGTGAATTGTATACCCAATTCTGTAAAAAGTCACTTTTTTAAGATTTTTTATGTACCTAAACTTCTGTGTTTTGTACACCAATTTCAGTTTTTTGTATACCCAAAATATTTTTTTGTGCACTCGATTCTGAAATTGTATACCCAATTCTGTGAAAGAAATCACCAATCTTAGGAGAGCCTCATTTAATGTGATATTAGAGGCAAGTGCGCGTCAAATAAACTGCGCATTTGATACGATGTTAGCGTGCTTTTTCCGCTGTTAAACTTATGATCGCATTCGAAGCTGTCTATCGCCCGCGTTCATCATCGATAACAAAAAAGTAATAGTTGTTGGAATTGAGCGCGCGCATAATTTCGTATTCAGCTCAAAGTTCGAATCACTGGGCACGAATGCTTGTCATTTTTACCTCTCTTTTGTATAGCGCATCTGTGGTCTTGACGGGAAGTAATTTTTGGCGCATTTAAAATGTACACAATGATTCAATCAAGTCTGTTAGATGGCGCCACATAAAGCGAAGCATTAGCGCTTAGTGGTTCGAATGCATCCCGAGGATATTTGCATCGCTCTGAAAAACATCGCAATGCCAGTTAAATAGTAAAATGATAACAAAACTATGACTAATGACAATGCAGTGAATTTTCTTTACAGCAAACAATCTCAGATGCAATAATAAAATTGAAATCTGTATTTGAATTGGTTTTTCTCCTGTTTTATTTTTTCGTTTCATTCAGGCGATCAAAAGTGATTCTGGCAGTTATTTTTGCTTTGCTGAGAATGATTGGGGTGCCGTACGAAGTCGAAATGCAACATTGCAAGTCGCAGGTAAATTTAGTATTCGATTGACTCTTTATATTTTTCTCTCTTTTTTTTATTCCGTTCACTGTCTCATTTCGCTTTTCATTATCCATAATCCATAATGGATGAGCTGTGTGCATTATTCACACAGCTCATCCATTCATCCATTCGTTTAGCAACTTGCACTTATTAGATACATTAAACAAACATGACACTTAATCCAGTAGGAAAACACACATCCCGCGGGAAGCGGGATCTAACATTAGCCAAATGGCCCAAATTTACCTTGGCCATACACCGGGAAAATATATACATATATGTACATTGTACATATTAATTTAATTTTTAATTTTGAATTTTAGTTCTTAGCAACGTTGCCGCGTTCATTCAGAGTTTCATACAATTCAAAAGTTGATTCATGTACTTCATTATAGGTATCGAGGCGCAACTAAATTGAAACATCAAAACAGGCCTTTATCCGATCCTTCAATAGACGAGTAAACTCAAGAATCCGTACTAATGTATGGAGACTTAAATACAGATACAATGTACGGAGACTTGGCAGCATTGCGTTGTCTTGGAGTCGATGCGTTATGAGTGGTGTAAGTATCAGATCATCGGATAAATTTAATGAAATAATCCTAAATTACAAATTTTGGAAATGGATTTTTTTGGAAATTTATGGACTTTTTCGGAAATTTGTAGATTTTTTTAGTAATTTATGGGTTTTTTAGAAATTTTTTGATTTTTTTGAAATTAGTGGATTTTTAATCCAAAATTTGACTTAGAATTATTTCAATAAATTTATCCGATGATCTGACGCTTACACCATTGGTCTGCTATTTTTTTCTGTGTGAGCTATCAAAATAAAAAGTCCCCTAACGCAACTTGAATTTACGTAGCGCGAAAGAACGCGCTCGTCGATACGGCCATACATTCGCTTAGTACACAGATCTGAGTACGAATATTTGAGGTTACTCGTCCTATTGAAGGTTCGGATAAAGGCCTGCATCACAATGACTACATCAAAGAGTAAAATCATACCTCACACGTGCCGTACTTGAACTATTTTTTACTGTACGCAGCGTTCCGTTTGGGAGATAGGGGAATGGTGTCTTCGCCAAATGCTGTCCCTGGGACGAGATCTGCAATTTTTCTGAACATTGTCTCAACCTAACTCCTCTCGTAAAGCATACACAGACGTCAAAATAAGAAAATTGTTGTCTCATTTTATGACAATAAATAGTTTCATCTGTAAATGTGACAGACGTTATCCGATTTGCGGACAACATCAGTTTATCATAGCTGAGTTATCAACACATCCGTTCTATCGGAAATGAAAAAGATGAAAATAAATTAAAAATTTAGATATTTTTTCGGTTTTTGAAATTACCAAGAGAAATAATAATTAACGTTTTTAATAAAAAGAAATTTATTTATATTGAAAGTATTTTCATTTGAAATCAAATATCAAAAATTCCGAAAAAAAATCAAAATTTTATATTTGGTTTCATCTTTTTTATTTCTGATAGAACGGGCGTTGACAACTCAGCTATAACAAACTGAAGTTGTCCGCGAATCGGACAACTTTTGTCACATTTACAGATTGAACTATATATTCTCGTAGAATGAGACAACCATTTTCCTAATTTGATGTCTGTGTACTTGTCAATGGAGCCTAGGAACAGCTATTTTGGTGCATTGACAAGTTATCTGTACGTGGCCTTACTGACTGGTGAGAAGGACAGGTTGAGACAACATTCTGAAAAGTTGCAGATCTCTTACCAGGGACAGCATTTGCCGAAGACCAATCCTCTATATCCCAAACTGGAGGCTGCCTACTGCAAAAAAAATTCAAGTACGGGACGTGTCAGGTTCAATTTTACTTTTTGGACTACATGTGTACTCTGTACGGTAAAGTTATCCATACATATAGTTGGACGAAATGATTGAAAGTGCCATAAATAAAAGATGAATCGTTAGTTTCAGCCATAAATAGTTATTCTTTCCAATTCTGTTGTTAACAATGTTTTATAAGAGGAAAGGTAACGAGATTAACTGGCATGATGTGTGATGTGTACGATACGAGCTTGCATCTCACAATTCTGCCATATATGCCGTTATATTTGCGTAGTCAAAGTGAAAATATCATCCTCTTTTTTGATGGTGTTGTTGACAGTGAGAATGTATGCTACCTATGTATGACTTCGTCAAATTTAAATGCACTCAGCATTTTTTGGTATACAGTAAACAGGCTCACATGGAATGTAGATTGTGAATTATTTTCCTATAAATATACGTTCAATATTCTCACTTCGCGAAGACACACACATATGAACTATTATGAGTAAGAATGAACCGACCGTTTCAAGCACATATTTCATATAGATAACGATTCAGGATTTTCCGCTTTCATCCATGGTCGTTAAATCCCAAATGCGTTAATATCCAAAGAATTATACGAATCGAACCGGTGGTTTTACTCGTTCACTCTTATCTTTATAGCGTGTGTGTATATGAATTCAAAGATGTCAGATTCAATCTGACTGACTGGGTACCCGTGAAAATGAAGTAATAGCAATATTCCATATCCCCGAATTTATCTCCGTAATTCGTAATAATGAAATACTTAATGCATCTCCTCCATCTGTACCAGGCCATAGACACAATTCCGAATATGCTCGTTTAGTGCGCGTTCGGATACTCTGAATATGAAGCACAAAGCGAACACAGAGTTTCGATGGCTGTTCATTCATTTGAACGGATTCGTAGGCTATTTACCTTCCTAAGTTCACTCAGAACAGTCTCATCGTATCGTTTACTCGCAAACTAGTTTCATTTTCGAATGAAAAATGTGAACACATTCAGTTTATTCGATTCACATATACTCAAAATACAAAATGTTAACAAAGTTATGAGTTACGATATATTTACTAAATGCATGGCATGAATGACACCAAAGTGTTGTTGTTCCAACTATACCTTCATTAACGAGATTTTCGGTATTCGTATATGTGGAGAGGTGAGAACTCATTCAATAATAATTGTCGCGGAAACTCGTTTAAACATATTTTCACATAAACTGACGATGAACGGCGAAATGAAATACATACAGGGTTTCGTAAAACTATCTACGAATATTTCTGCCACGTGTTCCTGGAGTCCATACGAACAAGAAATGTAAGATACCTTTTTTTCAGTATAGAACAATTTTTTCGAGAAATCGGCCTTCAAAGTTTTTTTGGACCCAATTTTTTTTTTTGCCTGGAAGCCATGAATAAATTTAATATTGTGAACGTAGCGCAAATGAAAGGTGTTAACGCCGTCTTTAATCCTGTTTAGCGAAAATGAAACTGGAAGGAAAAATTCAACCGAAGAAAATGTGTTAAACTCAACACCTTTCATTGGCGCTAAGTCTGACCTTTCTAAAATAAAAAATACGTTCACAATATTAAATTCATTCATGGCATCCAGGCCAAAATGATTGGGTCCAAAAAAACTTTGAAGGCTGATTTCTCCAAAAAAAACTGTTCTATACGGAAAAAAATGTAACTCACATTTTTTGTTCGTATGGACTTCTGGAACACGTAGCAGAAATATAAGTATATAGTTTTGGAAAACCCTGTATTTTGTCATGGATTTTTTTTCGATCAACATTGCGGGATAAGCGAAACATTTCTCCCCGGAAGACCGTTACTCGAAATAGAATTGAACGTATTTTGTCGTTCGGCGTCACTAAAACCATTTACCATTTGGTGGAAATCATATCCTACACATACACTGAAATAGACACCGACTGAGACAATGTAATTGTTGTATTAATTAATTTTGATGCATTCATCCGAGTAAACGATGCAAAATGGTGCCTGTTGTGTTAACTATGCATTTTATTTGCCGCTTTGTTTCGATCCATTTTGTTTTGTTTCTATTGAATCATTCCCCATCAGACAAAACTCCATCATAAACTTACATACGCATTTTAATTACATCGTGTACTTTTGACAATTCACGAAAATTTTAAATGTTCATGTTACGAACGCAGCCAAGAAATACGTATAGGGAAGACGAATAGAGAATAGAGAAATTGAACAACGACAAAATTATATTAACGAGGATACAAATTCATTTTTAGCTTCAAAATCGACGCGAGTTTCAAACAATGTAAATATATATAATATAAATAAAGAAAGGGCTGTTTTTCCGCTAACGGGCTAAAAACTTTGGCCACCATTTTCGGAAAATGCAAATGGGTCTTATTGTCATTAGCAGTTGAAATTTGTATTTATGTTTCGAATTAAACGACGAGGAATCTTGAAATGAGAATTTGGAGAACGTTTCAATTCCTATTTGATATTTTCCGATGTTAAAACGAGCAGTCGAATGTGCAAATATATTTGAATGTTTCCAAAGAATACAACATTTTAATCGAAATATTTTTGGCTGTTTCCTTCATTTGTTCAACCATTTGCTGCCGTTACGAACCTTCTCGCCCCCAGAGCGAGGCATTTAGTGTTTTTATCGCTTGAACGTGAATATTTCACATTTGATTCTATTTTTGCAATGACTGGTTATGTGAGAGAAGCGGGAATGAGAGAGAATGCGTTATACCTTAATTTCTTTCATTCATATCCGGCGTACCAGAGACAGAAGAGAAAATTGGATGAAATGGGCAAAAGCGGTCGCCGCAAATAAATTTTTTATATCTGCTTCGAGTCAACGAATTAAATGCACATTTCAATTTCAACACCTGCAACCATATATAATCCGGAGAGAGAGAGAGAGAGACAGAGGAAAAATTTGTTGTGCTATACATTGCATGGAGTGAACGATAACAGCAAAGCATTATAATGGAATGAGTCTAAACATCAACCCGACAGCACTTACCATTATGGTCAAAAGTTCAAATTGCATCTGATGCTACAAAATGGAAAAATGAACAAAAGACCCCAGTGAAAATCGAAAGGAATAAAAGTATTAAAAAAATGACATTCGATTCAAATTAAACTAGCCGTTGAAATATTGTCAAAGTACGTGAGAATGCGATTTCCAAGACAATCACTGAATGAAATTTATCTGAAAAAAATCCTACAACGACGGCGTCTACGTCGCCACTCGAACAGAAATAATATATAATATATTTTCCCAGTCTCCCGACCTCCGTTCTCTACACACTCAAATTCACACATTTTGCCATTTTCCAATAGCTAAACATCATTTTAAATGCTATACACAAAATGGCAATAAACCATTCGGTTGCGTTGTTGTGCACGTGCTTTCCATCGATTTTTTATTCGGGGATTTTTTATTGAGGTAAATAAAAATGTGAATTTGATTCGATTGCGATTGCAATTTGAGATTGCGATTGGTTTTGTTATTGTTATGGTTATTGTGTAGCCATTTCCGTTCTCTGTGTGATCATCGAAACGGTTGGATTCCTTTTTTGCTCTCAACATCGATGTATCGAATACGATATTTTATTGTTTGAAATCCGTTTTTATATTCGTGTTTTTTTTTTGTTCAACGCATTTCAGTCCAATTGATTCCACTTTCGCTTAACACAGTCTATCGCACAGGAATATTGAAGCCCGCGGAAGAGAATTTGGCTATTGGATAAAATATATCGAGGCGTGGGGCAAATTTTTTCCTATTCACCAATATTATCCATTCACTAGACGAATATTGGAATATTCCAAATGTAAATAAAAGAAAAACTCATAAAGGTATTCGATTTACATAAATCGACTACGTATGAACACAAATCCATCTGATATTTTCTAAAACGAGAATGAGTATCGATTGGTAATAAAATAAAACATGCATTTATGAATGGATTTTTCATTCAAAGACTGTCGGGAAAAACTCAAATACCTATCGATATTATTATTATGTAGGAAGAAGACATTTAGCCAAGACGCAGTCTTTACTTTGTCTCTTGAGATCAAAAGTAACGGATGATTCTTTCATCTATTGCCGTACTGTATTATTGCATTTGAATTTTTTACATCCCAAAATGCCTGCTGAATTGATATTGAGAATCGATATTTCAAGCATGGAACGAATGCCTACAATTTGTGGTGATGGGGATGCCTTTTGCATAATATAATTCTAAGGAATAAAATTCAAATAAATTTTTATAAGCAATAAAATCAATTGGAAAATTGTATTTTGTTCATTTTGGATCTGTTGTTTTGTAGGTTTTTGGTGTTCAGATTTATTGAACTAAAAATACAAATTGAATCGGCAATGAAGGGCCAAGTATGTGACATTTTTCTCTAGAGAGAATTGTCATCATAAATTCCAATTTACCGCCAATGGTGAAGTCGATGCTCTGTACCAACAGTTAGCACCATAGATGTGCAAGCAGAGGACTGAATACCCCCTCTTGAGCTGGTGAAAAGTTACCTCCTACAAGAATTTCTGGAAATCTAGCTAGAAAATGAATACTTATGCAAATATTTTATATGATAAAAACACACAATTAGTCTATCTAAAAAGCATGGAAATTTATTTCATTCAGATTGCACATTCTTCCACGAAAATCGAATTTATTACGATTCCGTTTTCTTGTCCTGCTTCTTTTACTTGAACTTTGGGTTGGACTTGGGCTCGGTGTCGGCCTTATTCAAGCAATTGATGCTTATATTTGTATCACGGCCCATGTTATCGATTTTATTGTCTTCAGTTATTCTAGATAAAATTGAACCCATCTCGATATTTTTTATTCTTTTTGTTCATAAAGAATTATTTCGAAAATCAATTTCAGTTATTAAAAGAGACTGGTGATCAACGCATCCAGATCGCATAAATATCTATGCTAAGATATTATGAAGGATAAATATCCGAGCATATCGCAGCCGCAAACAGTGATGCGTAAGCACTATGCGACCGTATTGACTAGTAAAATGAATTTCAACGGAAAATATTTTTTTCGCCCCTCACTTTTGTGCTTTGATTCGTAACTGTGTTGGACACCATTGGTGTCTGCTGCCAGTCATAAGTATGGGACCACCGGCCTTTTTTCATACAAAACATTGATTTTCTCACTCAAACCTAACTATGTTCCACTTAAACGATTGCGAAGAAACTTTGGCAATCTTTGAAACATAGTCTAAAGACAAACTTCCTAGAATCTCAAAGTCCTGCGACAAAATGATTTGAAGGAGCGACAAAAACATTCCTCGAAGTGAGCACGACCGTACATTTTTGCATGAGAGTTGTAGGATTCTTAGCTTTCAAAATCCTTTTGTCGCAGGACTTTGAGATTCTATGAAGTTTGTGTTTAGACTATATCTTAAATACTCACAAAGTTTCATCGCAATCAGTTAAGTGGAACATAGTTAGGTTTGAGTGAGAAAATCAATATTTAGTATGAAAAAAGGTCGGTGATCCCATACTTATGGCTGGCAGTGTAAATATCAGAGCTGAAGTGCTCATTAAGCGTCTGCCATATTTTCTTCGTTGAATCGTTATTCAATGTTCTTATTTACTGTGAAAAATTCCCAGCCAACTAATATGCTAAATACTGGGTTCAAGGAAATCGTTCAAAAACGACTGATTCCAGTCATTAAAGAAAACAAACCTCCAATCCTATGGACAAGAAAGATTTGAAAATGAAATATTTATCGAAATTGTAAATTTTGTAAATCATTTGCGAATACATTCAATTAATAACATGTATTGCACTTTTAAGATCACTTTGTTTCAAGTAAATATTCCATATTCAATATGTATCATTATAAATTAACGAGAATTAATTTTTAAATCTCGTAAATGATAAAAATTCAGAATACCCCCTCATGAATTGTGAAATCCTTCCTTAAATTCAAACCTTGCACATCTATGGTTAGCACCCATTATTATAAAGTCAAATCATTCGTATTTTTCCATTTCTGATGCAACAATTATGTACATATTGTATTAATTATCATTATTTTCAATGCGGGCTCCAAATGCGAAAAAGGATTGAATTAGTGATTAAATGAGAGCAGAAAAGCGTTTTATGTTCCATTGCATCTGCATTGTTGGAACAAAGGTCATTATGAATTGCATCGAAAACAATGATTTTATTTTTCGTGGAATAAATTAACAACAGACAACAGACAGCAGCTCAAGTGCTGCACACCGATTTAAAGTTAAAATTCAAATTTATAATAATGAAATCAGAAATAACAAATGCGAAAATGAAAATTTTTCCCGAACACCGTACACACAGAAGTGCAAGTGATGGTGCGGAACTGTGAAGTTGCTTTTACCATGCAGATTCAACATTAAACATCTGAAAGAATTTCTTCTCAATTCAAAATGATAAATATGAATTAATTCAAATTTCAAAATTCAACAAAAAGAAAAATAAAATTTTCCTCTTCTGTACTAAAATTCAGATGCGAGAAATTTCTCCCTAAAGACCCGTTTGCATTTCAACAAAAATTGTTCCATTGTTCGAAAGGAAAAATCTACAAAAGCTTTTTGAAATTTATGAATGTTCTAAGGAGAGAAAAAAATGTTATACAATGTTCTCGCTTGTGGCCATTGGCTCACAGAGAAGTATAAACAACATTTACCAAAAAACAATCGAACGGTAGAACTTGAAACAAATGGATGAAGTTCAGTGCAAAAATGAAACAAAAGACAGAAACTATGCATTGATGATGTTGTGCGCTTGTCCAGACGAAATTTACATAATTTTACGATTCAAATGCTTGAAACTGAGGGCATGTTGATTTTCACCGTAGGATTTTGTCGGAAACAACGAGCATGGACAAAAGTTAACTCTCATTCCCATTCCTCCGATCCTCTTGGCCATGGTCGTTGGTCTCCGGTTCGTTTTCAATTTTATTTTTTTAGTTTTTTTAGTTAATGCGTTTGTTTTTTGTTTGTTTACTGAATGAAATTTGTATGAATTTTTGGTCAATTAATGTTCTCAGTTTGCGAATCGCCAATTGAAGCTTTCATGTTAACCTGTATACCACGGGGATGGACACCATCAAATAGTAGCTGTCATTAGCAATTATTAGCAAATATTAGCGCTCACTAATTCGAAACTCCAAAATTGTAGTTATGACCGTGAATTTATTTTATTAAATTAATTTTTTGAGATATTTCGGTTTTGATCTATATAAATTCCATAAAATTGATTTGTTTCTTCAATATTTTTACGAATGAAATAATAAAATTGGCTTTTTTTTCACTAAATAAACAACCGGTGCTATCTTGAATATTAGAAATATTAGCAAATATTAGCGCTCATTAAATTTGGTGTCTATCCCCTCGCTGTATACACATAGAAATGGCCAGGTGGCAGAAAAGCAATCAATGAAAATAAAATAAAAAAAAATAAAAAAAGATGAACGCCGAAAAATGAATTCATTTCGAATAATAATAATAATGGGAAGACTTTCAGAAGCTCATGCTGAAATTCGTATTTCAGCAGATTCAAGATTTACCTGAATAAAATACAACCAACATCCATGTTAAGCACAGAATATTATTTCGTTTGCAATATTATTATTATTATTTCGTTTTTTTGTGGGGAAAAATAGTTTGTTCATGATTGTTTGGCCAATTTTATCTACACTTGTACCATTATTATAAGACATTAAACAATGTGTATGCACTTGGTTTCAGGATAGGACAGGACATTAAACATTGCAAAATGAAAAATGAATGATAATAACATCGTGTTGTGAATAAAGCATGGACTACTGGATATGGAGTGTGGACACCGTGGTTCACCAATCTATTGTCTGATAGAAACATTAATATTTTCCGTCTATTGCAAATAAATCATAGCCGTGGCCACACAATACAATTTCTATACAAAAGATGTGACGTTAAGCCAGGTCTCACATCGTTTGCATTATTTTTTGTATGATTTTCATTGTAGCTGGGTAACGATGAGTGTGTGTAGTGTGGTCTTTTTGACTATCATTTTTCGTTGAGCATTTCTTTTCACAAACTTGACACGTCCGTTTAAACTCGACGATATATTAAAACGTGAGAATCGGTTAGGCAATGTGGCTGCCGAGGGATGGAGCAAATGGCAACATTGTGAATTTTGTGAAATATAAATGAAAACTACTCTTAGTCGAATCGAACTACTCTTTATCTGCTGTTTTTTTTTGTTAATAAAATTGTGCTCACAGTCGATGTGAACAAAATGTTTAGTATCCGGGCGATAATGTGAATCAAAGAATGAACCCAAAAACGGAAAAGAGGAAAAAGAAATATAGTGAAGCGCTGTAGAAAATTTGAAACACTGTAACAACAATTGAAGACACTCTGTTTGATCGTTGGTATGTTTAAGCCTGAACTGAATCGGGTTATGCCGACTGTCGAGTAAATTCAGTATTCGGTCTAATTTTGAAAAGAAGTGTTTCAGAAACAACATGGTTGTATATGCATATACCATGGGATTCACGATTCACGTTCATTCCTTTTTTTTCATATCGTCGTAATTTTCCCGTAGATTTATTACTTTCAATTTCTTATAGAACACAAGCGTACGTTTCACATGCACTCTTCAAACATACACATACATACAATCACACATTGAATTTCATACAATACACAAAACACACTTACATAGCTCATTCGGGGCATTGATCAAGAACACCGCACTTGCTATCATAGTTGTTGACTTGATTGCTTTGGATTACATTGGTGCCATTTTTTCTTTTCTGCTTTCTGTTATCTTCTTTCCCATCTCTATTCTTTTTGTTTTCATATTTCTCTTCATTTTTTTATTCGCTTATTCCAACTATATTTTCTCTCGGTTTTTCTGTTTTTTACAATGTTGTTTGGTGTTTATTTCATTTCTGTTCTATCCTCATCACTGTTGCTGTTTCTGTGGGATTGTACAGTACTTCGTGATGAATTTCGATTAGAACCGCAAAATACTCGTGTAGCTCAAGGTGAAATTGTGCTGTTAGAATGTGCTGGTCCCAAAGGTACACCAGAACCAATAATTTGGTGGAAGAAAAACGGCCAAAAGCTCGAAATCGAACATTCGAAACGCATTCGAATTGTTGATGGAGGAAATTTAGCTATTCAAGATGCACGAAAATCAGACGAAGGCCAATATTCTTGTTCTGCACGAAACGCAGCTGGACTACGTGAATCGAAAACTATTTCGCTAAGTGTTAATGGTAAGTGTTTGGTAACAGAATGAGAAAAACAAAACTATGATTCATGCCGAATGTGAAGCAAAAAAAATATTTTAATTTTTGAATTGGTTGGAAATGCTACGGAAGAGTTTTTGATTAAATGAAGAAAAAAAGTGAACGAAAAAATTGAACTCTCTCCTTTTTTTCACTACGATTTATGAAAACCAGTGAAACCGTTTATTATTCGGGGTCCACACGATCAAACTGTCGTCGAAGGCTCATCGGTTACATTTCAATGTCGAGTTGGTGGTGATCCAACACCCGATATTCTATGGAGACGTACTGCAGCTGCTGGCAATATGCCACTGGGTAAGATTTATTATTTTAAAAACTTTTCACTTTAATTAAAAGCAATCAATTTATATGCAATTCAAATGAGTTGAAAGCGACACACTCACACCCACATGAACAAAAATAATGAAACTGACTCCTGATTCGTATATCCGTTACTCGGATGCTATTCTATTCTTTCTCTTCGTTTTCATTTCGGTTTTGTCGTATGTGATACTCTACAGATCGTGTTCATGTCTTGGAAGATAGGAGTTTGGTGTTGGAAAATGTCGATATAAGTGATGAAGGCGAGTATAGATGCGAAGCAGATAATTTGGTAGGATCCATTTCGGCTGTTGGTTCGCTGGTTGTTCAATGTATGTTACAAAAAGAATTTCTGTTTTTTCTTCTTCTTCGATTCGAAAATAAATTTTTGAATTTAAAATACGAATGTTTGTTTTTTCTCTAATAAATTTAGCTGCACCCAAGTTTGTTATCCGGCCAACAGCGCAGATAGTTGATGTACAAGGTGATGCTACATTTGAGTGCCAAACACGAGGTTACCCTCGCCCGACATTGTTCTGGTCTGTCGATAACAACCGTTCGATTGTATTTCCCGGAATGTCGGTTGGCAATTTGAATGCAACATCGTCGGGCGAAGGACTTTCTGTGCTAACAATAAGTCAAGTCAAACGATCTGACAACGGATTAGTGGTGATTTGTAGTGCATTGAATTCGATTGGTTCGATAAATGCTCGCGCCAAACTATCAATTAGTACACAAGATGATCGTCCACCACCAATTATAATTCGAGGTCCAGTTAATCAAACACTTCCACTCAAATCAATTGCTCGTCTGGAATGTATTGCAATGGGTGTACCAACGCCGATTATATCATGGTATCGAGATGGTATACCATTGCTTCCGACAAATCGAATTAATTTAACCGAATCGGGTGTTTTAACCATATCAGATCTGAACAAAGACACTGACCAAGGCTTGTATACATGTGTAGCAAGCAGCCGAAGTGGAAAATCAACATGGAGCGGCTATTTACGACTCGAACCACCAACTAATCCAAACATTAAATTTTTCCGAGCTCCTGAACCGGAAAAAATACCGAGTCCACCATTGAAACCAGAAGTTGTCAATGTCACCGATGACAGTATTACAATTAGTTGGGCAGCAAATAAAAATGGAGCTGCCAATATTGTTGGCTATTCGGTTGAAATTTTCTCAAATAATATGAGCAAAGGATGGATTCCGGTTGCTTCATTGACTGATACCGTATATACGCAACACGAACTAACTCGAGGTGCTACATACATTTTTGTCGTACGAGCTGAAAACATGTTTGGAATTTCGGCACCAAGTCCAATGTCCGACCCAATTATAACGGGTAAATCGATTGTTTACGATGAGGATTTGATTTTGACCGAAGCTCAAGCTATTTTATCAACCGGTGATGTCGTTGAATTAATTGAAGCAAATGTAACTGATTCGACTAGTGTTCGATTAGTTTGGCAAATATTGAATGCACAATATGTTGAAGGTTTCTACATTTATTCGCGAAAGCTCGACAAAAGCGATCAATACAAAATGTTAACGGTGCTTCATGGCGGTGGCGCCTCAACTTGTATAATTGAAGGGCTTGAAGCATATTCTGACTATGAGTTTTTCCTGGTGCCATTTTATAAAACCGTCAAAGGTCGCCCATCAAATTCAAAAATAGCCAAAACTTTGGAAGACAGTAAGTGACACGAACAAATGTTTCCCCTGGAAAAGTTTTTTCAATTAACCATTTTCTATTTTCTGCTCTTTGTGTCTGTGATATATTACAGTACCAACCGAACCGCCAACAGATATGGAAGCCACACTTTTGAATGCGACAGCAATATTTTTAAAATGGCAACCACCACCCGATGAAAGTGTGAATGGCGCCCTTTTATATTACCAAATAATCATTCGTGGTTTTGATGCGCTGAACATTTCGAAAATTTTGGCAAATATGTCGGTCGAAGCCACGTCACCAAGTTTGATGTTGGCCAATTTAACAAACGGCATCACTTACTCAGTTAGCGTTGCAGCTGCTACACGCGTTGGCATTGGCGTTTATAGCAAACCAGCCGTTCTACGATTAGATCCAAATACTAATAAATTAGATCAGGAATACACACGGTAAGAACGAACCATCATCCATTTTCATTTTCTTTCTCATTTTCTCTTTTAACCACTGACCAGACGACGATTACGGTAAATGAATGAAAATCATTCATTGCCATTGGTCTGATTCAAAATATCGTAAGAAAAAAGAAGAACGCTAACAGAATTTGCGGTTTTTCCATTGTTCTCTTTTACAACAGACATCCAATAAATCACAACTTGGCCGACGATTTTCTGACACAAACATGGTTCATCGTAATGCTTGTTTCAATAATTACCATTATAATATTTTCATTTGTGGCAATGGTGCTTATCAAACGGATCCAATTCATCAAACAAACATCCCTTACAAATATTCATGGTACGTACTATAGATTTAAAGACAAATTCAACGTACGCAATTATTATTTATTATTCAGCTCAAAATCAAATGTCTGCTTTCATTGATAGCAATGATAAAATCATACGCAATACCATAAACACATCATTCACAATTTCACAATTCACAATATGTCTTGAATCTTTGTCCTTTGGGTGGCCTTTTTGGGTGGCGAGCCCAATTGTCAATTTTTTCCCCCTTTATTTGGAATACGATTCTTACAACCGTCACGAAATGACAAAGGAAATTATTATTTATCATTCTTCTGGGTAATTAATGTGCTGAACAATGAAAATCGGCATTTTCCTGATATTCCGCTTGATTGAGTTCATTCAAACGGTCTGGCGATTGACGTCAAACGGGCATTTTCTTTCCATATTTTTTATCGTGCCATTCTTCGAAGGAAACCCATTTGAAATGATTACAGTGATTTGTTCATATGTTCACTCACATGTAATATTGTATATCCATATCTTTACATATCCTGGCAAGCTTTTTCGAATTTATTCAACACACACCATACATATTCGCCATGCGTTTAGGATGGCGATTAAAGGCCCATAATAATCGAATATTGAGACCGCATTTAAAATGCTTTCCGATCAAAATGGCTATTTTTTTCTATTCATTTTTTCGAATTTGTTATTTTATTACGACAAACGAATGAACGATAAATATTAGTCACGGCTAATAAACAACTGCACATTGAACATGAACATGAATCGTCTGATTGGAAAAAAGTGGCAGCAAATGGAATCGTTACCGCAGTCGATCGAACGAATGAACAAAAAAAAATGAATTTGGATGTGGAATCTCGATTCAACAATCAAAACATGATAGATTGTTGGTTAATGTTTATACGCTTTGTTTATTTTTCAAGCCACGCATAAATTGGACTCATGTCAATTTATCCATCCTTTTCGGTGGAGTTTTACATACATATAATGTACATTGAATACAATATTTATGCATCGTCATTCGTGACAGGCGAATATAAAGTTATTCATATTTCGCTATGGTGCATTCATTCCAAGCGTCATACACCGAACGCTTTCTTTTTTTTCTACTCATAAACGCAAATATAAAATCCATTTGCATTGATCGTTGGAACATTGAAACGTTCACATACAAATGAATAAATAATAAGCAATCGTTACAGGATTCACAGATTTTTCAAAGTCATTATCAAATGGTATTGCGAATTAGTGAATTATGAATAATAGCGAGCAACGCGCAACGAACAATTCATTTCATGAAATATCGCATACTTTTTACCAAATAAATTTCATTGGATTCAGAACAAAATAAAAATGTAAGTATTCGCTTTTAAATTATAGGAAATCACGCAATCGGAACAGTACGAAAATTCCCAACATTGCCATTGAATTCGAATGGTGTATGGATTGATCCGGCTGGTGGTGTCTGGAGGCAAGCTTCAAATGCTACAAATAAGGATGCCATTCATGATTACGCACAAGTTTCGTCAACAGCTCCAACACTTCAGCTTCCCGACTATGAACGGTGAGTATTCGATTTCCAAAAACAAAAAAATGTTGAAATTAATTTAATCATCGTGCTGGATTAGACGCCAGTTTGATATATTTGCGAAAAGTTGCCTTTTTGTTGCATATTTTTCAAATGTAATTCGGCACATTTAACTTTGTGAATTTCTCTCAAAAACGGATTTATTGAATGTGGAATTCAGTTCGAGTTACAATAGTTATAATGATAATAATAATCGTTCACATAAGAGAATTCAAACTCGAAATGCTTTTGCATTGAATTTCGGAAAGTTTTGTGGAAGAACATCGATTTTTCCACTTATGTAGTAAAAGAATTTTCATATTTTCAGTCTGTTTATATCTCTGGTATGCAACATAAAACTAGGTTTTAATTAATTCTAATTTATTTATGTTTATCGGATGGTATGGCTTTTTAATTCAACTATAAAATTGTTGTGTATCGAAAGGAATTTCGGAAGGGAGAAAATGGTAGGATTCCCCCATTAGATGCCATGTCGCCATCCATACATATATGTATGAAACAAATGTAAAGAGCCAGCTTAGTCGTTGTTTTGAGATTTATGTTCGTTAGGCTCCAAATAAATCAAATTAAAACTGGTATCACATTCCAAAATCCTGCGGTTACATTTGAAACTTTACATTTTACATATTTTTGTGTGTTTGGTCTTTGGTCTTTGGACTCATTCAATTATCTGTCGCATATTTTATTTTATGCGTTTCGTTTACACACTTTTTTCGGATTTCGGCTTTGCATTCGACTAATAAGGCATTTAATTCATTTTTATTTTACAGTTTGTCACCGTTGAATGCAATGCCTGATTATGCAGAGGTAGCCGGCTGTTCAACTTTCAAAAATTCCACACAATCGCCATTGTATGACAGTTTTGGTGCATACGCAACAACAAATTTAGTACGGAATGTGAACCTTTTCACGAATCCCCATTATCCTACGATTGGTAAAAATAATAGCATCTATTCCGCACCGACCATTTGCCATTACAATGCAAATGATTCGAATGGCGGTAGCAGCATTGGTTCGGTACACGATAAATTTCAACATTTAAATGGTGGGAATGGGTCCAATTTTGGAACATCAATTGGTAAAATTGCCGCCAACAAAATGAATATAATTGAAAATAAAATCGATGCAATGAATAATTTAAATCGTTCGTCATCGTCAACGGTGCATGGATCGCCAGCAAATTCATCCATTTTAACCGATACAAAAATGGTTAGTATTAAAAGTGTTCCATCGACACCGTTAATTGGTGTGAACCAATCGGGTACAAATCGACGGAATCGTCTACCAAAAGTTTGCCATAGCGATAAAATTAATTTCGGCGGTTCGGATAATGGACGAAACATTGAACAACCATTATTTATTAAATCGAAAGAAGACGGTAGTTGGACATCGATACAAAATAATACATCATATCATTCAAATGTCAACAGCACAAATTCAAATAAAAATGGCGGCATCAATAGTGATATTAATCTAAATAAATATAAAATAAATGCCAGCAATAATAGTTTAAACAACAATAAAAATAGCCCAAACCCGCTAAATAACTCAAATAATGCCACAAATCCAATACATTTAAGCAGCTTTGGACGGGCGGATAATGTGTAAATAGGCATGAATTGTCGAAAATTGATGAAAATTGATGCAAAAGAACGGAAAACAGGAATCGGAAAACCTTTACACAAACGCAACAGAACACACACATATGATTCGAATGCAATAAATGTTCTCCAACTGGAATGGAACCGGATAGAATGAGAGGAGCAATTCATGCAAATATACATAATACATACAGATATCGTTAAGCCGCAACATTTATGTAATAAAATAAGTCAATAGTTACACTTAACATTCGTAAATAGAATAATATGTAAATGTCCTGAAATGGCATTTAAAAATTGTCATTTCGACTCGCTTAAACCAATATGATTTCAACGGGTATTGAATATCACATCTCAACATCGTACATCATACACAGCGACATAGGTCGCACAAAATGTTCAGCAAGTAAGTATGTTATTATACTCGGAACACTGTACAACATAGAAAAGAGAGGCGAAGATGGTTCAAATGGTGTTCTGATTCCATCCGTCAACCATTTTGATATGTTAAACGGACTCATAGTATGACACACGCAGTATCCGCCTCTTTAAAACCCCAAAATTCAAAAACTATCATTTGATATTATTCAAAATAACTGAAATGGCAGTATTTAATATTATCAATTCAGAATGAAATATTCATTGGAATATGCCCATCAAAGTGGACAAAAACAGTTTTCATTTTCGGAAAATTGGCAGCAATAAAAATTAGCTCGGTGCCGTTCAATGAAATGATAATCCAAAAGTTTTTTACAATTTTTCTCATTTCTGTATTTTCTGTCTCTCTCTGTTGCAGAGCAACAGCAAGCAAAAGAGACCAAGATCCTTCTAAAAGTTAAATTGGACTTTCATTTATCATCAATTCATAAAAAAAACTGGAAGCCAACCGCATAATTTTCAGTTGTCTTTTTCCATCGTTTTCACAGTGAAAACTTTTCAAACATTGAACTGTTTTCGAAATTCGAAGGGAAAAACTTTTTCTTTTTCTTCTTTTTTTCAATTGTCGCTCGTTTCCGCTCGCACACGAAACGACAAATGGTCAGCCCAGTAAACAATTTGTAACGCTAAATAGCATGCG
>GL501430.1:309814-356159 GCA_000149185.1 Mayetiola destructor
TGCACTAGAAATGCATTTTACATGCGAACTTAATGCATGCTCGGTATGCATTGAAATTGTTTGCTGGGAGAAAGAACAGTGCTACATATCAACATATTTTTCCATCCATCGTTCGATAGTTTGAGAATGAAAAAATTCCCGACGATTTGTTGAAAAATTATATCCCAAATTAAAACTACTGAAAATGCAAACAATAAAACATCGAAATTGCAGAATTTCGAACTGAAAAATAAATTTTTTTCGCCAAATTTTGAATGCAATTCGTCGACGGAAGGATGTTCGTTTCTTTCTGTCCTTCTCATTCACTTTTAAAGCAATTTTGGTCTATTTTATAAATAAAATGCAAATTGTAAATGATAAAAGTCATTTCGTTTGTAATTGTTGATCGATTCATTTTCACTGGGAAACGAATTGGTAATTTGTAAATATGAAAAATGTGTTTTTATAATGACTGAAATGTTAATGTTTCGACATGGAACAATTTTGTTTTACTTTGATTCAAAGGCTGTCCCTGCGATTGAAAATTTAATAAACTCAATCAATCGAACTTATTGTTTCGTTCGTAGAATGGTTTTTTCCTAGTCTGCCGTCTTCAGCCTGCAATTTTTTATAATTATTCTTCATCGAGTGGAAAAACGGTTATTGAGTGATCAAATGATAATGAAATGTTTCTTATCGACCTGTCGATATTGTATGCAGTTGAAATCATGTTTTTGTTGCTATATTCCAATGCAAGGAGCCAACTGCCGATAATAGAATTCTAAATTAATTGCATACAATTTGGTATTTGATGGTCGGTCTGAATAAAGAGTGCTATTGAAATAGGAAAAAACTGCCATTTCATTAGTAATTTTCAATAATTATCATAATTTATTCATTGGACAACCAACCAACCAACCATTCACTCATTCAGGCAGTCCGCCAACCAACCGACCGATCGACCAAACCACCAATCCAACTCTATTGTCTTGCATACGCTGTATACCATATGTTTGGGAGTTAAAATATAATGGAAAATTGCAGTTTAGTCGGTATTTCGGTTCTCAATACACATCTAAATATACATAATATGCACATTTTGGCTTCATTGATTCCTTCATTGTTATATGATGCTTTTGCTACACACCGAAACAATAACATTTAAAATTCAGATACAAGGAAAATTGGTAGATAGTAACAGAAAATGAGCAATGGCACTAGCACCAGCTTCAACATCACCCCCTCTGTAAATAACAATAATAAAAATACTAATAAAAAGTATTTGCAAAAAGCGCTGAAACACTTACACATTCATTTGATACGAATTATTGTAAGTATGTATATGTAATTGCAAACATTTTGGAAGCAAAGGCAAAATACATCAAATAGTACAATACCTAAATTTATTTTGCCCTTTCAATTCACTCACATAGCCAACTGTCGTTCAAAAAGTGTATTTTGTGTATACAAGGTGACCCAGAACTATCTACGAATATTTTAACCACGTGTTCCTGGGGTCCATACAAACAAAAGTTAATTTTTTTCCGTTCAGAACAATTATTTCGAGAAATTTTGGTTCAAGGTATTTTTGGTCCGATGTAGCGCGATTAGAAGGTGTTGTGCTGTCTTTAACCGCTATCAATGAAAATTAAACTGCAAAAAAGAATCAAACTGAAAAAATGTGTTAAAGTTAGTTTAGTGGCAAAAAATCAGCCAATTAACGAGTCATTTCTTGAAATTTTTCATTTTTCTTCTTTTATTTAATGGCCAAATTCTCGGCAATCAAAGAGTCATTTCCGGAAATCGAAGAGCCATTGAAATTTTTTTGTTGGCCACATTTCTGTATTTTAGGTTACCAAATTATTTAATTTGAATGCCAAAATTTATGTTTTGAGTGCCAATTCTGATAAAAAATAGCCGTTACTATTTACGCCATTATTTTGCGTTCGTATGGGCCTCAGAAACACGTGACAAAAATATTCGTAGATAGTTCTGGAACACCTTGTATAAGTATTCAAACGAATCCATTGACAGTCAAATAAACGCATCATACCATAACACACTATACCATAATCAGTATTTGTATGAATCAATTATGCAGCAAATAAGTGAAATTTTATGGAGTTGTTCGTTCGAATGTTCTCATTCACAATTTCAATTCATTCAATTTGAAAACATTATCATTTCAATTTTGAATGAAGCAAAATGTGCAGGGGCCTGAAAAGTTTCTCTTTGTAAAAGATAAACATACAACAACTAATATGGAATTTATATATAGTAAACTGCGCGAGAAGCAGTGCGACACGAGGAAACATTTGCGCAAACATTGAATTCAAATCATTTTCGAATTAATAATTCATCTTTGCATATCTCATTGATAAAACTGGTTAAAATGCACACATTATTATAACAATAATTATTTGAATGACTGACTTGTTCAGAGTCGAGATTGTTTGTTTGTTGGCTCGAAAAAGGGGGGGGGGGGAGAAAAGTTCATCCATCGTTCGGATCTGAATTCACGGATAGAATTGAACATGCGGATTTATCAATGAAAAAGTAAAAACTATAACGAAAATATTCCTTATCGGAAACGAGCACGTCAACTCAGTCAATCAGCCAGTCATTGGACAACAACACCGTCATCACAGATAGATTAGCCAATGTTGTTAATCCAAATCCTGTGTAAATTAAAAAAATTCATGAATTAGTTGCATTTTTATCATTGATTCGAAGAGAATTATCATTCATTGTTTATTATTAATGAAAAAAAGCCCCCAATTGATTATATCGATGATGGATCAAATGTTGACATGGCCGGGAAATTGCACAAAAAATACGTGGTTCATTTTTTAATATCAACATAATACATATATTATATTATTATATGAAATAATCAAGAAACTATTCGAAAAAAATGGAATCGTACGAACATAATAATTATTATAATATATAATACCAGAGGCTCAACAAATTATAAACTAGGTTGAACACACATACATGCATGTTACAATTCAATTCAATTTTCATACTATGGAAAATGAAAAATGAAACGAAAAATTAATTTGAGAAAAATAATTCAAAAATACGTAAGGCTGTTGGGAGAATGAGCCACAAAAACGATACGTAAAATTAAAACTTTTTTCTTGCATTATTTGCTCTCCCTAATGGATGCAAAATGCAGAAAGGTATCAGGCTAATAATAGCCTCAATTTCAACCTAAACTGCGAGAATAAAGATTTTCATTTTTCTAGAAAACTGAAAACCTGCAAATTATTTCACGGAACTATAAAGGCTGAAGCTCCTTACTGTCATTTGCTTTCACTTATATTTTCATGGACTGAAAAATTCCCTCTGCTCGATGATTGTGCAGATTGCAGATTTCAAAATTTTCCATTTTCATATTTCATACTTATTATTAATACATTAATTTAGTCTCTAGTCTCCTGTGTATATACAAATAAACAGTTTAAAATGCATTGGGCAACTTTTAATCATACAATATGTAACCTACTATTAACAAATTGAAAATATTTTCAAAATTAATTTGAAAATTGAATAATAACTGAAAATAACTTTTTTGAAAACAATGGAATAGGAAATCCAAAAGAACGATATAAAATAAAGTGATCAAATAAAATAGAAATGGTCCGTATTGTGTTTTTTTTTCCGTAGCCCTTAACTGTAGGTTCAAAAAGTGACGGCATCCGGAAAATGGGACTAAAAAGGTAAACAAAACTCCACATCAATTGCAATAATCAAGAAAATGTTCATCGCATCAGCAATAAAATACATAGCTCTCTATTTCTTTTTGTGTTGATATTATTCGCATTGTCATTGTGAACAGTTGAAAACGACCCTTTATAAAAACATTAAATTCAGAAATGTATTTTGCCGGCGACAGCTCATTTTTTTCTTAAATTACATCTGAATCGGAAAAAGAATAAAAACGCTGAATAAAGAATAATAAAATGTATTATTGTTCAAAATCACGTTCAACGTTGTGAATTGTGATTGACATCACTAATCGGCATACAAATATATTTTCACACTAGAAATTTCAATTATTGTTCTTGTAATTAGTGACGAGTGATGAGTCTGTGTTTGAAACAGGGCCCGTACTAATACGAAAATTGTATACGGTTCTCCGTATCTAGGTCCCCGTTTTTTGAGGAGTCCGAGCCTCTGAGACAGAAAAAATTTCACATTTTTTCAAATTTTCTATTCCAAAACATGTAATTTATGTGCACGAAAAAATGAAAATGTGAAATGTGTAAAAGGCGAAAGTAGATTACGATTTTACATTTGCGTTTAATTTACGACTGCAATCGTTAGTAATTTAAATGTGCGATGTGTGATGATTTTGTTATTATTGTTCGGATTTTTTCTGTTACTTATTTTACTCGATTTGTTCTCATTTTCTGAATATAGTATATCAGACCATTTCAAAACAAAGACTGTCTTTGACGGTACAAAACAAAACGATTAAAACTATAAAATGAATGAAGCTAATGATAACGGAATAAAATGAATTTTCTTTCTTTCTTCAATTTTAAATAATTTCGTTCTGTTTTTCTTATGATGTTTCAATTAAGAGAGTTTGAAGTTTGAAGTATGGGCATCAGATTTGTGCACCGCCACTCAGATCTTGACGTACGGTTTTCGTATTATGTATTACTGGCCTTGATTTGAAATCGAAGTTTATTCATAACGTATATTTTTGAGTTTTATTTTAGGTTGCATTACAGGAGTGGCGAATGGCATATACGATCTGTCGCTTGTCGCTCTTATTTACATACATGTATGTCTAATGCCCTTCGTAACAAATATACATATATTCTTCGGTATTCACCGCTCTCAATTCGGAAAAGCATAAAACAAAGAGTGATAACTAGAAAAAAATTCAACATCAACATAATCAACAGTATAACGTATAACAATAATCGAAAAAAGCAAAAAATTTGCTTTGTCACATTGAAAATATGGCAGTCGCACGCTATAACAGTGCAGCTGCTACGGTACTTGAGGCTCTAAGCAGTTGAAATCTATTCAATATTATTTCAAATCATTATTTACGTGTTATATGGCTAGAGAAAAAGGTTTCCGGTAAATTTTTCCCTATTTGCCTTATGAAATTGTCATCATATCAAATTTTCCATATTCTGAATTCAAAAGCGTCGGAGCAGGCACAATAACAATTGAACGAATAGCAAAATAAAAGAAATAAAAGGAAAAATATTTTTTTTTTTCAATTTTTCTTACTCTCCCGGCATGCCTGGATTCAAGCTCTATTGTACCTATTGTTTAAGACAAATAGAAACGAATGCGGAGAGCACTCAACTTCGTTTACAGGCAAATTACAGATACAAAAGCTTGCAATTAAGGTAAAAATAGACGATGTGAAATGTGAAACGGAAAAAATGATAATAATAAAAACTGAACCGACGTCAGGCCAAAATATCAACAATTAACGAAATGGAATTGAATACAAATGTGAATTGAATCACGAAATCGAGCTAGAAATGCATCTAAATATATTCTGCAAATTGCGAATTGTAGATTTCAAATGTCAGGGAGGAAAACTGTGCAATTATCTTTCGCCGAATGAGCGAGGCGAAAGGAAAATAGCTCTTATTAAGTTAACTACGAATAGAATCAAAGAGGAATTTAAATTACAAGCAATATCCTTTTGGAACAAATAATAAGACATGATGAAACAGAAATGAAATTGAATCCACAGCGAAAAACTAATACTATTATTGAAATCATTAGAATAGATTGCACTTAATCGCTTTTAACGATTACATTATAATTGCGGATTGTTATTGAGCGTAGTAAACTATTTGCGTAATGAGTTCAAAGCCATTCGAAATCATTCGATGTACATAGTATATATTTCGTATAGCGTTGTGGGTGGTAAGATAAAGTTTAAAAGAGATCGGTAAGCATTGAATAAAAACAAATCGAAGCTGAATAAAAATCATTCTTTTGATTGGCCCTAAATTTCTATTCATATCATGTTCGATGTTTAATTCTCAATGGCAGCGAAATATGCTTTTCATCACATTACTAAATTCAAATTCACGTGCTTCTGCATAAAACGTGTATGTGTAGATGAGTAGGTGTCTAATAGACACTGTCTATATGTGCGGTTCACTTGTAACAAATGACATTAATTTGGCCCATTTCTATCGATTTTAGCATTATATTTTTCGCTTTCGCATTTTATGAGTGCGACAGCCTGAGATGAGAGACATTGGAGACTTATCGAGCATCAAGCATCAAGCATTTCGAAACCAAACTAGTATCAAGATAACACCTTTCATCTACCAAAATCATAACATTATTCGATTTCATCGCGGCAAACCATTTCCCTGAGCTTGGACACGTCGGTCTGGCTTTTGTATCATACGCCATACACCAATCATTATACGAAGCATCCAATAGCTCACCTCTTGGTCTATTGATTTCATTTCAAGAGTGCTTCATCTTCGTCAATTATGTCACACCTTGTGTCGAGTGCATTCATAGCTAAGCATCAAATGCAATATTGAATATCGCTATTTGATTTTAGAAAATTTGTATTGTGGTTTATAATTTTCCTCCTTTTCGAAGTTCGGAGTGGGAAAACATGCTTGGACCGCAAACTTAAATATGTACATATAGTATAGTACATAAAATTTTTAAAATGGTATTTAAGTTTAGTTGTGTGCGTGTGGCTGTTGAAACAATAATATTTAGGCTTGGGTTGAATTGTACATGAAACATTCTCGGCACATACGATTGGGTCAAATGCTATGGCCAAACAAGCGTTATATGTTTATAAGAATAAACACAGCCGACCATCACCACTTGCTCTTGATACTTCTGGTCGGCCGAAGTGAAACAAAGAGTGTGAAAATGACAATGAGAGTTTGCAAACCATGATCTCAAACCCAAGTACTGACGATTGCCCCATATATGGTCGATGACAGTAAGTACCTGATTCTTGGAAATTCGTAATATCAAATGCACTCACGCTTTTTGTTCACATAGCAAAATTACGCAAAACATCACGTATAAAACAATTTTCGATGATAAAATACGCAAACACATCCATACAACATACAACATTCACTGTGGAATTGAATGGAAGAAATGAGAAATAGAAGGATCAACGGAATGAACACAATTTGAAAGTCATAATAGACGTGACTGAATGACACTCATATTCAAAATGTCCATCATACTTGGTTCGTATTTTAAGCTAACCGGGCTTATCTCATTTTTTACCGGTCTTTATCCGAGCATTTCGTGTTGAAATTCATTTAAATTATTATTTTTGTTTAGGAGTTTCCATTTCATTTTTAAACATTTCTAACAAAGAAGAAAAGAGCAGGTGGTCGGTCTAGTGAAATACTTGTCTTTATAACCCACTTGAGATTATGCCTTGCACCTACCGCTACTAAGTTTTGAACTCTACATTTAACGAATCTGTTCTACATTACGATGACATGAATCATGAATCCAAATTATTATTCTTCTTTGCCGTCTGTCATCTCATTAAATTAAAGTGTAACACTGGTAAATCTGTTTTGTAAAAATGCTTTGTTCCAGTTTCCAGTCAAAGTTTCACAAAGCGAAACAAGCTGAAGAAAATCCCGTTTTCCATTTCACCAATTTTCAATTTTAATTTGATGAAATGAACAAAGCCCAAAATGTTCAATATTCAAACTCTATAAACACTATGCGCTGAATTGTATTCTAATTTTGAATTGAGTTACGTTTAAAACAAAAAAACAACCGATTTAAACTTCTCCTCATTCTAAATTTTCCTTGAATTATTCAAATTTGCATAACGCGAACGTAATATTTACTTATAGAAAATGTTCGCCATGCATCCGTCATCTCCCACAATTTTAGTCATACTTTTAGTTAATGTTTTTGTTTGGAATTAGTTGACGATGTATTACGCATTGTACATTGTACACTGAAATACAATAGAGAATAAATAGTATCAGCCTAAAGTCTACGGACTGAAATCGGCTGTGCGATAATGAATAAATATTTCAACATAAAATAGACAATTCAACAAATACAACTATCATAGTCACTTATATTCCATGCCTTCAGTTAAGGCAACAGAGAGAACAATAGACACATAACATAAAACTTTCAGATTATTTAATTACAATTTTAAACGTTTTAAATGTTTCTCTTTCGCTATTGTTGTTTAGGTTTTGTCTGCACATTTTCAAAGGCACAAATATTTTACATTTTTAGTTAATATTCCGTAATTTGAAGCTATTCGGGAATAGGTATGCTTTGTCCTGTTGATGAAATTCTGAACTTGATGTTCAGTTGAATGTTCGTGGAGCATTACATTTACCATGAATATTTTATGTGGAAAAGGACTGTTTCGAATAACTTGAATGGCAGCACTCTGACGAAAAACGTAAGTTTGTTTCTCTCTCTTTTTGGCGCTTAACATTTCCAAAAGAATTGGCAACACTGAACAATATCACTACTATTTGCAATGGATGTGGAGAAGAATGAAGAACATTTGGTCAACGCTTTTGTCAATTGCCTTCAACTGTTCACATCGTTCTACTTTCCATGAAATATAGAATATTCGGATGGGCAAACATTTTACTGTTTTTAAAAAGGGGTTACGCTCCATACTGTCATCGGCATTTGGTCGAAAATTATGAATTTCTCAGAATTGCAATCATTTTAATCCAATAAGAAATAATATTTCATGTGGAAACCCATTGCTCAAATGTATTACCGTATTTTATGTTTTCTGTCTCTTTTTGTGTTTCCCTCTCGCTTCAGCTCAACAGAGTTGACAGTTAAGCTTCATGGTGATAATATTTTGAAAATTCGTTCAGATTCGATAACGTTTCGTCAAATGCGTGAAAAATTTGATAACGGATAATACTTTAAAACCGTTTGCAACACATGTGTATATTTGGAAATGGCTTTGGGTTCTAACTTTTTCCATAATAAAATGATACAAATGTTTTGTACGATAATCTAACGTTCGAAAAATAAATCAAAATCGTTTAGAATATGTGTCGTCAGGAGTTTCAATGGAGTTTTATCCGAATGTCAAATGGAAAACTTTTTCTTTTGCCGAAAAGAATAAATAATATTTGTTCAAATGGTTTACAATTTTTGTGTTCTATGTACCATCTGAACCAAAGTGTAAAATTAAATTTTCTCTTTTTGAAAATTGAAGATATTCCTTCTCAGCGGAATGAAACGCTCTGTGGTGCCAGTTTATGAAAAGAAATGAAAGAAAAAAATGCAAAACGCCATAAGAAAAGTAGAAGGTGATTATTATTTTAAGCCGAACCGAATTCAATATGTTGTACATAAACAGAAAATCTTGGCTGCTAGTTCGTTTTATGTTCATGATCGTTGTTCCATGAATGAACGTTGGGACAAGAAAAGAGACATTTTTTTTCGATTCTTCAATTTTTTTCTATGTTTTTGGGAAAAAATCGTATTTATTCATGGTATCCAACAAATTGTGCTCACATAGTGAGCACTGACTTAGTACACATTACACATTACATATATGAGATATGAGATACTTCAAGCATTAGATAGATAAAAGTGCAAGGAACCATGAAGGGAGCATGTCAATTCACACTCCACACAAATGGATAAAGAAAACAAGATTCAAATGAAAACAAGCCAAAGAACAAACAATAGCAAAATGTTACGCTTCCAAAAACACTTCAGATTCAGCCATGTTTGAATTGTATATAAAAATTTGCGTTGATCCGCTCATGGGGATTTTTCCAGCCATTTGATGCTGTTGCAATTTTTTCGTTATTGTTTCGTGTCATCAATTTTATTTGGAAAACTTCTTTTTATGCATACCTTGTTTTCATTTTAAAATGTATTTCACACATGACTACTTAACGAAGTAAATATTTTTATTTCTTATTCTGAGCCGATAAAGCTATGCTCTTATTTTTGAACCATTTGACATGCATTTGAGGCCCTGCCCGCATTTTGAAAGGAAAGATTATAAACTATAATATTTAAGTATGTTTCGAAGGCGAGATGGATATGAGCGGTGCTGTGCGTGAATATGATTTGTTTATGATCTGCAAAAAATCTGGAAATGTGAAAAACGCATGCGAAATTTAGTTGTTAACACATTGAAAGTGATGGGTGATACGGTTTTGTTTCATTTAATATATGATTGGGTTTTTATTTAATGCTTTCGCTCCAATGTATGCCACCACCAATAACTGAATAAAACTAAACTGTTTTGGGTTGAATTCTTTTTTTCATGCAATCAAAAAAGAAATTCCTATTCATTGCGTTCATGTTCCAATGGAGGGGGGTATCGAGTCTCGAGTTTAATCACGTACGCTTCCATATTTATAGCCATATACTAATGCTTGCAGGTAATTGAGTTTTTATGGGTGCGTTTTGCAAATATATGACGCATTTAGCGAAAATAAAAAAAGTAATGTGGATTTTATTTTTTTCTGTTATTTTTCATAGAAAGCAGCAGCAAACAGCAATGAATTGAGAATAAAAACAATGATATCTCAGAAAAGGAGATATATGATAATGCCAGCTGCGGTTTCACGCTGAGAGCAAAATGAAGAGCTCCACTGACATCTATTCAATATTTATGAATATTTCACATATTCACAAGATCATCGTTCCATATTGGTTGCCGTTGCTACGAAAATACTACAAGAAAAAAGAAAAACATGTTTCTTATATTTGAAGAAGCTGCTGCTACTGGCTCTTGGCATTATTTTACCAAAAATAAACAAACAATAAATTGTTGGATTCCAACACTAGCTTAATAGGATTCTATAGATGGGGACGCCACTCTTACTTTGTCGATCTATCGAGAGCCTTTGTGTAAACTTGATAAACATAGAATGAATGATTTTCTTTCAAATAAATAAAACCAAAAGAACGAATAAACGAACGCAACTAATGCACATATGCAAATGGCGAAAGCTATTTTCCATTGGTTACAATTTATCATGATAAAAGCACCAAAAGCGAATATTTACATAATATTCAAAACGATGCCATAATGTTATATTATTAAAATATTTAAATATTTTCCATGGGATTCTTTCTTCGCTTTTCCATATTTGTTTTATATTTTTCTTCAGCGCGATTTCTTCCCTAGCCTGCTATGGAGCATATTGAATTTATGAACCCGTTTGATTTTAGATTGAATTTTCGATGAATTCATGCTTATCAGTTTCACCCCCTATAAGATAGCAGAAAACAAACAAGTATGATGTTCATCGAACACCACGCTACATCTACATATTGTTTTGGGTTGGTTTCTTCGAGCATTAAATATTTGGCTGTGGACTGGCAATCATCCTAACCAAGCATGTAATGCATTAAATCAGCGAAGATCGCCTTTAGGCCTAACACACTCCAATTTAAATACATTTGACTTGGTTTGGTTCATGATATCAGACATGAAACATGCGTATGCAAAATTACAAAATAAAACGAAAAGAACGAACGAATAACTTTTTCATTTATGTGTCTTAATGCAATGTCGTATTTTCCTCCAAATTTTTCTTTTGACTGAAAATGTTTTCATATTTTCGCCATCATTTCCCGATTGGTGTGTGCACCTGAGGCATAGCTTTCATTTCTATTCAAGGTTTAAATAATAATAACAAAAATGAGACTGGAACGTATAAGAGATGCATAAAGAGGGAAATTTGTTGTCACTTTTTCGGAAATATACAACACATCACATCATCAATTAAATTGATTGAATGCCTGAATACACGAATATTCGCTTCTTGGTTCCATATATCGTTGTTGAGTTGACGAACAAAAAATATCACATTATCCCCGATGGTTCAGTGTTCTATAGGAATATGCTAGTGCAATCGATCGATTCCCAATACAATACAAATTCATCATTTTTCCGAATGAATTTCGAAATTTGCAAAAAAATTGTTTCATTCAATCGCATAACAAATTGTTGACGGTTATTTCCGTTGTGGTTTGAATGTGTTAAACTGTCGACTGTTGACGTATTTCGATGGATTTTCCAATTCGGCTCTATTCTCAAAGGAGGATGTTTTTTCTTGATTGTTCGCTTTGCATATATGTCGCCGTCACTCAGTTCCATCATCAGGGGGTGGAAGGCAAATAATAATAATAATCAAATCCGGTGGGGTTATGTTTATATGGGCGATATGTCATGTTCCGGAATATGCGTTTTCCATTATTATGAATGCAACACATTCGACTGTGGAAAATAATAATCACGTACACGATTTTCTACTTTCCCATTTGACAGGATTAGAAAAGAAACACATTTAAAAATACACTGAACATGGCAGAAGGTAAAAGGCAGAAGATGTAAATGAACACAAAACCACAACTAATAGAAAAGTTATTTGAAATCTGGAAGCCTTACCAAAGTGATAAATTGAATATAAATTGGATGAAAAGTCAGAATTTAATTGGAATGCAATGGAATTACAATTGATTTAAAAAGTTTGTTCAATGGTTCATCAGATGGTGGGGCTTTCATGCATGTGTGCAATGGGATTCATGCTATTGTATATGGAATGATGCACTTACCTATAGTACTCACTACTAGTGAGTATCATCTAGATATCAAAAACTTTTCACCAATTCAGTTCAATTAATCAGTTCTATGCCTCTCACAGTTCTAGATGTTCGAGTCAAGTGAATTTTGTATTTTGAATGATTTAACCAAATCCAATGGGATGCATCGTGCACTATTTGAAATATTATCTTTGCTTTAGTACGTTTCATTGAGATTCAAGCCGTTGTAACACATTTCTTTTGATTAAAAAAAATTGAATAAAAGAGATTGAAATGAGCTAGTTTGCACTAGTAAAATACACCCAAGTGCTTCTTATGACCCAGGATGACAGTCTATTGAAAATGGCCAATTGATGAAACGGACATCAGTAAGTGCACATCTGAACATGAACAATGAACATCGAACATCGAGCATTGAACACTGAACACGTTTTATTACATTATACATTGAGCTTCTCATTTACTAATTTGACCGAACGGCCGGCATAGTCAGCAGCCAAATGGTAGTCATTTTAATGGAGTGCATTCATTGCACTCGTATCGAATATTTCAGGAATGAAATCAAATCAAATGAGCCAATACAAAACATAAATTCACCATTTAAATACGATGCATAATAAAGCATTCCATAATTAAATAATAGTTTTGCGTTTTGCGTTTAATAGGCGTTTTCCGTTCATGTTTTTGTCCTCAGTCCTCGACAACCTTCAACAAACATTATTGCTGCTGCTACTTCCGATTGCATTCAATTTGCTTTAATTCAAAAGCGTACATTGTACCACCATATGCATATTGTATGGAACATGTTCCATGTAGAGTGTATGCACGTTTGTTTTTATAGCCGGAGATGTGGATGCTCAACTGGGCATTCATGCCATTGCAAAAACAAAAACAATGTGAAATTGTCTCGTTTACTCAATGAAAACGTAGACAATGAAGAGAGACATTTAGAATCGGATTTTAATATACGATGTTCTACGTTCTAGATGTGGGTATTCTATTAGCCACTCGATAATTAGCGTGTAATTCAGTCATTTATTCGGCTCATAAATTTTGCATCAAGTTACATTTTACGCACTCAAAATCCTTGATTATTATATTTGCACAAGATTGCTTTGTGATACATCGACAAATATCGGATGCTGAATGTGTAGGACTTTTTGAAATGTAATCTTTTATCGGCGAGAGTAATGCATTCCAAAGCATCACAAAAATTATTTTGAATTCATGATTCACATTTGGAGAGAAGTGCAACAAAGTTTATGCAATTTTTTAATTGAATTATTTCCAAAGCATACTGTGGTAGATGGTGGAAATTGAATTAGAACTCTCATAATGGTTCTTGCCAAACTTCAATAATACAGTTTACAAGATTTTATTGGAAAATTTTATTATTGAAATATTCAGCATAGCTCAAGCTCGAGCTTGAGTTGCCGATTTTCGGGCAAGTTTAATAGCGTACATAAGCCATTTTTAAGCATCGCAAAATTTTTACGATGTGCGTTATCCATGCAACTGAATTGCCTTGCTTTCTGAATAATAATTTTAACGAGGTTGCCATTTTATTACATTCGCTCGACGGAATTTTAAATGAAACACCGATGCTCAAATGTAGATGTAATTGAGATTACAATCGGGTTTTATTTCTTTTTGACTGGAGACAAGAAAATTCCGAACAAATGTTCCGTTTGTCATGGAATTCGTTGAACAATATTTTTTTGTTTTATGAAATAATCAAATTAATACACATTTTCCTTGAGAGCTCTCCCAAAATAATATTGAATGGGAATAAATGAAATGATTTATGTGCTCACGTTTTGATAAAGTTGTTCATTCATTTGTCATTCGGAGCTGTTCACTGTTCAGACCGATAAAAGCAATCCAAGCTGTTTTCAGGATTCCTTCAAATAAAATGTGTTATTAAGTTTTTTCGGGAAGCCCTGTCATGCCTTATCATTTATTTCCTTGATTGGACGAGTGGAACAAATTAGTTCATTTTTCAATTGTCATTAAAAATATTCTAATGCTCATTTTCCATTGTTCAGAAATGCTGAAAATTCTCTCTACGACCATGGACATTGTTTCGTTCCAATTTACATTTGGAAGTTTTCTAAGCTTTGCATGTAAGTTTAGCGTTATCAGAAAAATTTTCTGAATGTGTATGAATAAGCCAATTTTTATATCTTTGGATTCCCTTTTATTCAAAATTATCTATCGAATATTCAAATTAAATTAATTCGTTTTCATCAACAACAATCACTTGTTCAGCGTTTAATGTTCAATGGCATCACCGATGAAGAACTTGATGAAAATTAGTCCGAACAAATACCCAATACTCAAACTCAACTAAATCAAATAAAATAGATTTGTATTTTGTATGCATGTGTACAATGTGTAAATTCAGTTGGAAAATACCAAAACTATCGAAATGCAAATACCAAGCAAATGATGAAATTGAATTCAAGTTGCACAAGACTTTCCAGAGTCAAAATGTGTTCGGTGTTCAGCCTTTTAAATGTTTTTTTTGTTTCATATCTTGATTTTACATTCATGCAATTGCATGTTATTTGCAATTCAACATTGGTTCAGTTTGGTTTGGTCAAATTTCATTTGAGTAAAGCTTGTTGAAATTATACAATTTTCCGAAAATACCATAAAATAACCATAAATTTTAATGTTGAAACATTTCCGTTCCAACAATCCATACGTTGAATAAATATACGAAATTGTGTTGAAGGGAAAAAGGGAGCCAAAAAGTCAAGACCATTCCGAAATGCAGAAACGATTCGCTCGTATACGATTCAGACTCAAATGGGAAACGAATGAACAAATAAATGCAATTTCTGCACTGATTTTCACTTTTTGTTGTTTATTCAATGGTAGACCAATGTTTTCCGTTACAACCCTAGCGTTCATTTGCACATTGTAATTAAGTATTCCAAGATTATATGCCGCCCAAATCGAGATTGTAATTAAGAATACTAGCATCGAAATTTCTCAACAATATGTGAACTATCCTCGGCTCGAGTTTTCGTTCTCGGCTCGCATACTTTCTTGTTACATTAAAAATGTAGTCATTAATATATGTATTGAAGGCAAACTGATGCAGAATCGATCGTTATGTTGGGAATTATTTTAGTATAGCATCAGCTACCATTGAAATGCTTCATTCTTGATGCTGCATCTTGTATTTTCGGGCTCCATTTCAAAATAATCGTTTGCTATCGATGCGATGAATCTGATCTAATTAAATAAATGAAAATATGGCTCTTCGTTCGACTTTCGATGGTAATTAAAATGGGCGGCGCCTCACTACAAATTCAATATACAAAAGGAGATCCAGGTGAAGTATACATTTTCTTTGTGATTGAGTAGAATAGGAACACAGATGAGTTTAAAAAAAATTCTTTCATTATATAGGACTTATTGGAATGGAATCGATAATGTTAATCATGAAGCGAAAACAATTCAAACTTACTAGAATATCCAGGATTGCAAAAGAGTGACGTCAATAGCCGTCATGAATTGTTCCGTTTGGTTTTTTTATGTTCGAGCTCTTCTACGATGGTGCTTTGAACATTGAACATTGAACATTGAACATGCAACAAAGGAATACCTCTCGACATTCAAATGATTCTTTCATGCAAATTTTTTATACAGAACATTGAACAAACAGTTTGTATCGGAATAAGAAAGCAGGTCATCAGTGAGTCCGTTTCGGCTCAGCAAAGCCGTCGAGCCGGGCTCACTTGAGCCGTTGAGCTGCTGAGCTGCTCACTTGTGTATGTATTGTGTCCCTATACACATAATTTGCATACCATACACACGCAAATGAGCAGCTCAGCAGCTCAACGGCTCAATTGAGCCCGGCTCGACGGCTTTGCTGAGCCGAAATGGATTCACTGCAGATCATACAGCAATAATGATTTTTAATAGAGATCTTATCTTCAATGTAAACTTGAAATCAAACAAAAACAAGGGCATATACTATGCAAAATAATACTTATTGTTTGTTAACGATAAGGTCACTGGGATCGATGAACAAAAATAGTGCACCCCAAGTGGACATGGTAGGGTCCGTTTCTTGTACATTTTGTGTGCGATTTGAGTGCGTCTATAGCTCCGTCTATAACGAATATTATTATTTCTTCCGGTGAAACGACTCTTGCTGTTATTGAAACCTATCGATCACTGCCCCGACAGCCTGGAATTCGAAACTAAAAGACTAATATAAACCGATAGATTTTGCCTCAATGCAAAATTCATTCGATGGGAATAAGTCTCAGATGTGCCAAGATGGTGCACATCTTACCATTTACGCCAAAGGACCAAAAATGAATAGGAAGAAAGAAAATTCGTAAATTTTCCCCCTTTCTCGGCCTTTATGACAGATCATTATGATCGTACAATGGGAACGAATAGCATTAGTATCGATTTGATATGTGTATAATTCTCCATTACACATCGTATTGATTGCGCGCTCGGGATTGTTTAATTATGTGTGTATTGGTTAACTACTAGCTGCATAACGATTGCTTATCCGTGGATATATAACATTGTTCATTGTACGCTTTACAATGTTCACTGATTGATGCTGCCAGGCAAACAACTGATTAAAATTTCCCTGAGCGTACGCGCATTCGATGCCATGATGAACGTGTATTCATTTATCTATTGTTTATAATATACGTCTATCCAGTTAACAGAATGACATGAGCGCAAAGTATTTGGTATCCATTCAACTTATAAATGCTGAACGGCAAAGGGAGAAATATTCTTTGTTTTATTAAATATTCTCCTCTCAAGTGAATTTTTGCCTTTTGATGGAAAAAAATAGAACGAAGAATAAATACGTTACTAAAAGATTATAATTTTATATCTTACGGAGTCACATCGTTTTCCGTTTCCCTTATATCCAAAAAAAATGACAAACAGTTTCCATCTGAAAACATTCGCTCTTTTCGCATTTTGGCGGCGTTCAGTTCAAGAATTTTTTATCCGAACAATTCTGTTGAAAAATGTTACGATATTAAATTTCAGTTGCACTCTGAAAGACAAAAAAAAACAAAAGAATTCGTTTTTCTTATTTTCCCTGGTTTGTGTATCATCTTGCATGGCTCAATCAGTAAGAATCAAAATGTTTGCCATGCACATAAGCATCGGTTCCAAACCATACGTTTTTCTTTTTTCTCCGGCGATCTTCTTGTTAGCACAATTCGTTTTATTGATTTAGTTGCTGGCTTTGCCATTTCCTTGCCTCACATCACGCACGGACTGAGTTGCGGAATGTCGAGTATTAAATACCAAAATCCAGATCAAGATAACGGTTTCGAAAACATTGAACATTTTGCCAATCGTATGAGTGGATTTTTGAATATTGACTTTGTAATAAATATACATATACTGGTCTCTTAGACTTAAAGTCTCTCATAGCCATACAAAGTATCTGATATTCATCCACCATGGCATGTGGTCACAGTGTTCGTTGAATTTCAATGATGTTTGATTTTAACGAATCACCCCACGCAAACTAAATATTATTCCTGATGAACGATGAGCGATGAAAATTGAACACTATTATTTTCGAAATGGTATTACGTCGGTTTCATTTGGATTTCATTTTATTATGAGCTCTCATTCACAATCACATACCATGGAAAACAACCAAAGCAAATATGATACGAAACCGAAAAAGAAGTTTGAATTTCAGAGATGCATCATTCATGCACTAGCATTCAACGTCCTATTTAAACAACGAATAAAAATTCGGACGGAGAAGAAACAATAACGAGCTCCATACAACCCAGACACAAAGAATGGAATGCGTCCAAAAATCGTTTTATGACCAAACTAAATCATTGGATATAAACATATTTTTAAAGCATTTTTTGCAATGGGGAGGATGAAACAGACATTGGTATCGACAGAGAGTTAGCTGTAAGCGGCAAACAGTTTGGATGTGTTTTTTCAAATGGCATACAAGGTTAGGTGATAGAAAAGAAGAGAGAGAGAGAGAGAGTGCACTGGAGGGGGGTTCACAATGGAATTACAAGAAAATTGAAAGCATCTGTTTTCGACTTCATATTGGCAAAATGGATAAGAAACAAAGATTATTATTATGGCAAAAGGCAACGACATCATACATCATCTTTTGGAGTGAGTTTTATAAGTCGCTGCACCAAATATGATTTCATATTGTGCTCATCATTGCATGAACAAATGATTTTATGCCAGCCTTCTTCATCCTCATTTTCTTCTTCTTCGTTCGTTTAAACATTCATAAGTTTCATTGCTCAGCGTTCATCACTCATCGCTCATCTTGCTATTGAAATTTTTTATGTGCGTTGCGTATGCCATCGAAATCATCGGGCTGATGATAATGATAATGTCGAAAATGCCGTTATTGCATTTAAATCCAACCCCAATGGATCCAAACAGCAGTGAACACAAAATGAATGAATTTTATGTGTCGGTCTCAATGCTGAACGCTGAATGGATGGATAAAAAATTCGAAATTGGAATTAATGAAAAATTAATTTGAACGATTAAATCCATAAACTGAAAAACTGTAGAGCGAAGGATTTTAGTGAATTAGTGAATCAGTGCTCGTTGCACACCATGAAATGATTAAAAGAAATTGCGGCAAAAACATATTGTGCCACACACGCATAGCGTTCATTGAAACATTTGAAATTGATTAATGATTCGAACAGGAATCGAAAATACTTTCTACTACTTATTTCTTAAAAACAATTTTTAAAGCTGTTTCAAATGCATTTTTAATGAAAACATTTTATCAGTGAATTGCCTTTTTCCTCACTTTTCGCTGTTTTTGGGAGGAAAAGTATTTTATGAAGTAATTAACTATAGTTGTAGTAATAGCTATTACTTTCTATGTTTTATCCGTAATATCGATTATCTTATTAATGTGAGACTGAAATGGAGAGGAGAATATAAGAGTGCATACATTAATAGTTTCACAATCTTTTGAATGTTAATGTCTGCCTTTGCTCCATTTGATTCATTATTTTCGCATTGTGAATTGTTTCATTTTGCAGTTTAACTACAAAAAGCAGTTTTATTGAAATGATTGTACTTACGCCTGATAGTGTTGTTTTGCATCTTGTCATAAATGGCAGCCGAAGAGCCTGTAAAGCCCATGAGGAATCACACAAAAGTATGAACATTTATTTTACGTAACCAATCCCTCGGTTCTTGTTACACTCTTCAGAAATTGTGTATCATATCTTTGACAAACAAAAATAAGAAATAAAACAAGCAGAATTCGATCGTATCGAATTCAAAAATATGCACCACCGATCGTTTCAAAGTCAAAAGTGTTATTTTATCAAATTCTTTTTGTTGTCGAAACGATTTGAATGAAAATATAAAGATTGAAGATAATTTTTTTGAGAGAATTTTTTTATTCAGGAAATTTTTTTCAAAGAAAATTTTTTAAAGAACGTTTATGGAAAAATTTCCGAAAAAAAAATTACAAAAAAGGTATTCAGGGAAAAATTTTCAGAAAAATATATCCGGGGAAGATTTTGTGCTCGGGAAATTTTAGGGTTGGAAAATTTGTTCCGGAAAATTCCGAAAATTTTTCCAATCGATAGCAGTTCCCAAGTTATACCTAAATCCAAAATTTCATATCGATCGGACAACAATTGACAAAGTTATAAGAATTTTTCATAACTAGAGGGAAAAAAAACATCAAATGTAGTAATGCACCCTGTGGTGCATAATGAAAATGAAATGAAGGATCAAAACAACGTCGACTTTTGAATGCATCGCAAAATATCGTACCCATATCAAATGAAATCGACATTTTGGTTTTATTTCTTTCTATAATATGCTTTGGAAACACTTTCTTTTGCCTCATTCTCTTTCACTTTCTTAACAGTTTTAATCCCAAAAAGTAAATACATATAGTAATTATAATTTTCCAGTATTTTGTTCATTTTAAAGAATTAAGATTATTGATATTTGAAATTATTCTCATAAATTTTTTAATTCAATTTGCCTTCAATTCATATTCCCCTCGGTCAAAATGACTGTTTTATTGAGATAAAATTCTCAATTTTGTTTTTGTTTTAGTTTTCATGTTCAATGTTCAATGTTCATTGTTCATCTTCCATTCCAAATAGGTTTGAAACCATGGTTCAATTATTATTACTGTTTCCAACGTAGCATGCCTTACGCATTGAAATGAATGTGATTCCAATCATCTTATGGCAATTATCATTGCTACCAACTAGTATGTCTTCCCGGCAAAAGGAAGCTTTTCATTTTTGAGTTTATAATAGAATATTTTCCGATGGCAATTATAAATGAGAAAAATGATGAATGGAGATCACAAAATAAAAATACATAAAATTTAAATCTTAATAAGATAATGATTCACCATCGTCCCTCTTAAGTCATGCGTACGTCTTGAGAATGGGGCAAAATAAAGTGGTCCCAAAATATACAAAACGGTCCGAAAATATACCAATATATTTTGGGACCGCATCTGTGCCAGACCTTGAGAATTAGTATATATACTTTTCGACAGGAGGTGACAAATGAACGTGAAAAAGAAATATGACGATTTTCATTTTCCTTACAAAAATGATCAATTAATGGTTGATGGTTCTATGTGAGCTGGGAAAGTGCCCGAATGTCCAAATGCATCTTCGAGCACGAAAACTTTTCATTCGACGGAGATTGGAATGGAATTAATTTTGCATCAAAGGTGATTTCAGCACTATTTTCATTCGATTCTATACGAAAATGGTAAAAAAAATAGAAAATACTGAAGAGACTTTCGATTGCAGTAAAATTACGATCGAAAGACGAATTTACACATCACAATCACAATTGCAGACGATTTTGTACCAATATAACGAGGCATTGAATCGAGACCGAGAAAGAACAAATGAAAAGGTAAAAAAAACGAATTTGAATGTGAATCGAGAAAAAAGTTGCAAAGCTTTGATTCGATTCAACCGTTCCCATTGCAACATTTATAATTCCATTTTTCTTACATTTTCCATTTACATTTTCTCTTTCGAGTCATTCGACATGCTTCACTGTTTCGATGTACTTTGTACATTGTACAATGTACATCTATGCATTGAAGTGATGGCATCTATCATTGATAGAGCAACAAACCATTAAATTCAAAGATCTGCAGTTGCAATTTATTTCAACTTTTGCTCGCATACAATGTTTCGTATTTTATTTTATTCGTTTTGCAATTCGACACACTGTTCCACAGTGTGAGCACGTTCGTCCGGACAACATTTCCTTATTACATGGTTTTTCATTGAAACAAGGTGTCACAAGAAAATTGTTACTTTTCATGAACCGAAAAAAATGAAATATAAAATATAAACAAAAATTGTGAAGGGGCCTGATTGAAGTCAACAACAATTTTGAATCGATTCAAAATAGAGATGTACATCAGCCATCAGCTATACAATAAACCAAAAAGACAATTTTATTTTCACTGAAAACAGATCAAGAGCTTAAACCGCTTTTTGATTGGTGTTTCTTAGTTTTTTCCTTTTCGATTTTTTTGATATGCACTTTGTGTATGAGTCAGTCGAGTCATACACTATTGCCTCTGACCAGGAGTTAATATATCAAAATGTGTATAAGATTTCAGCTCAAAAAACTGAACGTAGAAAGTAAATCGATACATCAAAAAATGCAACATTTCATCAGATTTGTTGCTCGTATTTACAAGAAACTAATATGCTGTTGTTTTTGCAAATGTAATAGGACCAAGCAATTTTCCCATCTCAAGTACTCGAGTCCATGTTTTGGGATGAATAAAATTTAAAAAGTCATGTACGAATTTCAATTTGAAATTTATCCCTGAAAATTTTTAGAATTTTTTTTTCATCGCTTATCTTCCGAATCGAAATAAATTGCTTGGCGAAATGAAAATATACAAATGAAACGTTGAAGCAATAAAATAGGAACAAAGGGGACTCAAAACCAAAAAAATTATTCCAAAGCATTTTGATCGGCAGAACAACAGAAAAACAATTCTCTTCTGTTCTAGCAAAAGTGATGATTCATTTTTTCTATTGCGTTTTTCCATTGATTATTGTCGTTTTAATTTAAACAATTCTTTGTGTGCGTTTTTATTTTTCTGTTTTTGTGCTGTAAAAAAAAAATGCGGACATTTTTCCAACTCGTTTCGTTTTACGTATGCAGTAATTTTACACAAATGAAAAAAGGGGAGAAAGAACGCCGATTGGAATCGTTTTTTCATTCTTTTTATTCTTCATTTTTTCTTTCATTCGCATTTTCCACTTCATTTGTCTCTTTGTTGTCGCCTGACTATTTCGGTTTGTAAAAAATTCGTTTTCACTTTCGCCGCCTCCCACATTTCCTGCACAGACTTCTCTTCTTTCACATAATTCCCTTCATACATGTCATCTAAATTCACACAGATTGAAGGATTGTCGTCAATTCTTCTTTCTTTGTCCATAGAAACAACAATTTTATTTCGTTACAGGCGTCAGTCTTGTCATTATCCAGAACAGTTTACGCCAAATTCAAAACAAAGAATTCAATTTTCGTTTGATTGTTTTATCATTTTTCATTTATTATTATTTCAGATGAATACATTGAAATTCGATTCGAAATTGGCGACCGGGGAAAAAAATTTAATATTTCTCTTATGTATTTCTATAGCCGAAAAGCTCGTATTTCTCATTATTATTTCGGCATTATTAGGGCAAGAAACAGGCAGCAAACGTATACACTAACATTTATATGATGTGCATCCAGCGTGTCTCTTTTGTAGGTTTATAATCCATACAAATTTGGATGATAAAGGTTAGCAAATTCGGGTTAAGCATCAGTGCCATTGAAGGATTTATGAAGGATCCGAAGAGAGACAAAAATTGGAGACACGCAAACTCATAATAATGGCACGTAAAAGATAAGAAAATGTGCTTAAATGATATTAATGGAGGCTATAGCCAACTCAAATGAGGGCTTTACAATCCCAAAATACGGAAACGAGGGAAATTTGTTTGAATGTTTGCGTTTATGTGTGCCTATCAAACAATTCAAAATTCATAGCGAAGATTTTATTAACGGGCAGTTTTCTATTGAATTTTTTCCCTTCAACCGATTTTTTTACTTAGATGTCATCGTTAAGCTTCGATGCATAGAAATTATATTGATATACAAATAATTCTTGAAACACAATTATCAAACAAAGACTAAGTTTAAACTCTTCACGCTCAAGTCTGGCTCATCAAGGCGCTAGGAATATTTTTGATGGAATGAATATTTTTGTCTCAAAATGAAGTTTGTTCAGCTGATCTTATACTGTAAGGTACTTTTTGTCATGAAGCCGCGAAAATTTTATTCAATTGCTTTACAGAAGTTTAGCGAATTAATATTTCTTCAAATTATGTAAAATTAAATGACAAAAAGTAGTTTTGAGAAGATCAGATTTTATCATATTTCATATTTCTATAACGATTTCGATTTGTTTGAATCAAATAATCCAATATCATTTGCATACCGGATATTTACTCCATACCCTGCCTTCATAGTGCAAAATGTGACATTTAAGTGGTTGATATATTTGATATCAAAATTTGTCATTAAACGTATTTATTGAGCACAAGGGGTGAAGTACTAGATTGAAAATTCAATTGCATCTTCCGAAATTAATAGAATTGAACAAAATTGAAACAAGGCAAAATTCGATAGTACCGAATTCATGAATGCACCGTCAAAGATTTTTACACAGAAAATATATTCGAATGAATTTGAAAAACAATTTGAGAATTTTAGGAATGTTTTTGTTCGGAGTACCTTTGGGTAAAAAATTAATAGAAAATTTCCGGAATTTGTTGGAAATTTTGAGAATTTTTGGAAAATTTGAAAATTTTTGGAAAATTTGAAATTTTTGGAAAATTTGAAATTTTTGGAAAATTTGAAATTTTTGGAAAATTGGAAATTTTTTGAAAATTTTGAAATATTTTTGGAAATTTTGAAATTTTTTAAAAATTTTGAAAATTTTGAATTTTTTTTGGAAATTTTGAAAATTTTGGGAATTTTGAAATTTTTTGGAAATTTTGAATTTTTTTGGAAATTTTGAAATTTTTTGGAAATTTTGTGGAAATTTTGAAAATTTTTGGGAATTTTGAAAATTCTCTTCGTCGCACATAAATATATGAAAAATGGTGAGCGAATAGCATTAAATCAAAGTCCAACCCCGGAAGCGTTTTCATTCCATACGGTCGGAGGCTCTGGTGAACTTCAATCGCTTATTCCATGAAATACGCTGCTCATATAAACATTAAACATACTAGAAAGGATGTATTTTAGTATAATCATTCTAAATGTGAATTCGAAAAAGGTTCAATTACTTAGCAAAGTCATCTTATTTACCCTCGTTAGCAGGTGACTAAATATCCATTCTCAACTTCCATTTTTCATATTGCTTTCGATGTCTGCGAAATATCTTTTTTCTCAATCAAAATGCAATGTCGTATGTTGTACCGCTCGATGTTATATGCGTTTTCTGGTTTTTCTCCCCAATTTCATAAACGTATAATATCATTAATGGACGAATGGAATGGATGCTTGTGAATTCGTTTATGCATTTAGTTAAAGTGGTAGTGGGGGCCATCGGAAAATTCTCTGAATCGTATCGGTCGATGGTGAGGGGAATTTTGTTATTATGTTTGAATAGAATCAAGATGACTGTGCAATCGAAACTTTTCATATTGTATAGTTAACATCTATCCCTGCATTAACTTATGCTGCTATCCTAAGCTAAGCTATGAAACACTGAAATTTAAATCATTCGTTAAGAATACCAATCATCGGGATCTAACAGAATGTCATTTGGCTCTCACACTACTCCAATCGCTTGCACATCTTCCCTTTGGCTCACAGGTTTGTTTGTTTGTTTTATTTGTAATGAACGTTCTCTTTCATCTAAAAAAAGCATATAATGCTCTTCTCCTTCGCGTTCTTGACATTGCAATGTCGCTGTCGTTATTCTATGCTATTTTAGTGTTTTTTTCGACTACCAAATCAACACATGCGATACAAATATTTTTCCATCTGTTCACTGTGATAATAACCATTTACAATATGAATAAAATTTCTCATTCACTCAAGATGTGCAATATTCTCATCGCCCATTCATATAAATATGAACGTTAAGTCTCAGTTGCGTATCCGCGTCTCCGGTTTATCATTATGCTCCCCATTTTTGATGTGGAAATTTCTCATCTATTTCGTTAAATGGTGTATAGTAAAACGCACAAAAATTGTACCCTCGGCAAACACGCTCATCTACCAACAGTATACTGCATACGAGAAAAAAAAATCATAGAAAAAAAACACCTTTATAAATATTGTTCTGGGAAAGATGTAACGAATCTAACGCAAAAAAAAAATCAAAAAAAAACAACAACAGCAATGACAGCGCACATGCGAAAATGAAAAAATAACGATTTAAGATGAAATAAAAACATGAAATGAATAAACACAGCAGAGCTCAGGTTGAGACAGGAAAAAATATTGTATAAATTACAGAGTTTTGCGTGTATGGGGTTTGCGAAAGAAATTGTTGAAAGGCAGAGTATCAAACAACGAATGCAATTTATCGCTTCTTTTACTGTCGCTGAGAAAATTATTATTGAGCAACGGAATGAAATGAACGTTTTCCCGAGCTCCAACGGATATGAACGCAAAAATGGCATCAAATCTAATTTGATGTTGTTTCACGTACAAAATTAGACATTGATATGCTCAATTTCTGATGAAATTTACATGTCACCCTGAATTAAAGATCCAGTTCCGCTTTATGTAAGAGCCATATTAATTCTGTCTCATGCCCATGGTAGTAAATGGCTGAAATCAAAAATCATGAAAATGTTTACAAATCATTGAATTATTTTAATTAAAATCCATCTCATAACAAATTGAGCATAATTACAAATCTCAAAAGCCATGGAGCCACATAAAAATTGAAAGTCCAAAATGTTCACGTGCCAAAGGAATTTCCAAAATGTCCAGCAAACATTGAATCATTGGACAAATTATCAAAATATAGACAAAGACTTTTCATTTGGATTTTCATTGAACAATGATATTGAATGATTCAAAGCACCAGGAAAAAATCGGATTTCAGCCTCCCTACAGTGAAACCGAATATTAAATGATTCCTTTTAACTTTTTGGCCTCGATGCCATCAAACTGAAATCAACACACACAAGATCGCTGAACATAACACAAACTTTTCTTCCAAAAACCAGCAACAAAAACGAACTCAGGGATAATTGGATTCAAAATGAATTTCATTTGACGTGAAATGTTCAACCAAACTTACATGTTTGTTATGAAAACCACTTCCCTATCGATAAACTAAACTTTTCTTCGTATCTTATTGAATTGTTGCTGTTGCTACGGGTGCCAGTGTCGTTGTTGTTGCTAGAATTCCTTTTTTATTCAATGAGTTCGAAGACTGACCGTCCCTCAATTTCTCTATATCATCGATATCGTCCTCATGTCATCTTGTTGACTGAACATAGAACAAATAATAAAACCATGCTCGATGCCCAACAAACTAAATCATATACACTTGACCCTTTGCCGGTTGAACTCGAGACCTTAGCAAATTCTTCAGTTCGAGATTCTTGAACCGATAGAAGGAATTGTTATATGAAAAAACTGAAACAAATTTATTTATATTTCATGTTGGATGAGATACGATCCGATAGCAATCGTAGCTTTTTCGAAAAAGATGACCCAATTTTCAATATTTAGACTTCTGAATAACAAATGTAAATTCCATCGGAACTTGCGAACGAATTCGATTTACAATGAAAACTCCTTTTTGGAATGTCTTTGTTTATAAATACAAGAGAGAAAATATTTAGATCCGATAAACAATAAACATTAAACATATAAGATAAAAGTATAAGCACCACCACGTCCTGAGCCGATTGAATGAGAAATAGTTTTGGAGCGAATTGCATTTTATCAAACATTCATACACTTGAAAGAGTCGAACCCCTCCTAATGCAACTTCGGCGTCTTATTATCAAATAAATTTTCATTAGATATAGTACAGTATGCATGTACATTGTGGAATGTGGAAATAGATCTTAGCTCGTAATAATGTTATGAGTATTTGTATCTGTTTTTCAAGCTAAAACAATCGAAAATGAAGCAGAAGCTACTAAATACATAGCTTAAATGGCAATGTAAGTATCGGCCACTGATCATATTCGGAATACTAATAATAATATATTCTTGGGCTGACCAACCAAAAAGAAAATCAAATCAGCGTCTTAATAACATTATGGTATCTGGGAAGATGACAATGAGAACAATGCGATCGGGGAAAAAATATATCGAAAACAAAAATCATTGAGGGGACGCGCGCCTTGGACACAATTTTCTATTGTTATACATATACTGTATAACAAAAATTGTGTTTAGATATATTGCTTATTTTCGGTTAGATTGCTTTACATTCAATTCCAATTGGAATATGTGCGTTGTGTGGTGCATTTCCACTGTATACATTATACATATTTTATTTGTTTCATCTTCGCCTTTCCTCTGGTTTTTCCCGTATATTATTCATACATAAATTTGGTATTTCGATTTTTCCAGCACAGTCGGCGAACATTTAACAGAAAACACTGTAAGTAGTGATCTTATTACAATAAATGAGAGGGGAACTTCGACATGAAGAAAAAAAATTCATTTTACGTCTCAGCAATAATTGTATGTTTATACATCGGCCAATACTTAAGCATACGGTTCCACTCCGTGTCATATTCATACAAAAATAAGAAACAGAATAAAAAAAAGAGTGTGAGGTTTCGGCAAATGCCAATAGCATTTCAACCAGATTATTTCACATATTTTCCATGTTTGTTATTCTTTGGATGATTTTGCATCAGTTGAATGTTGTTATGGTAAATTTTTCCCATTTTGGTAAATGCAGTTGGTCGAACAGAGCATCGAAGGGAATATTTCAAGTGAAATTTCGTGGTTTAACGATTTAAGTAGCATTTGTTCGTTGGGCTATTTTATATGCCAGAAGACGTGCGATGAAATTTTTCAGTTGAATTTGCACAGAATCGATGAGGGTGGAACAAACACACACTCATCTTATATGCATCTGAATGTTTATATTTAATGTGAAAATGCACAAGTTATGGCATCCGCTTGGTTCCGTTCTGAAATTCGAAGGGTGTGCGCAAACGATATCACATACGTCTTAGCGACATTGCTCATTTACGAAAAATTCATAAAATCGTTCGATTCGAATGCGAATTATTTATTACATTTGACATAACTTTTATTTATTATAAGAATTTAGGGAGCTTGGACACCCATTGTATGAATCTAACACCATATCGTAATTCATGGGACAACAAAAATCAAAACGCTTAATGCCAAAACATGCACCGAACAATCGAATAGATTTTTGCTATTTCATTCTTCGTCTCTTCCCTTTCTTTTTGTCGTTTTTATTTTTAGTTTGGGGTCATGAGGGCGTCTTCAAATGACACATGTCCTATTGATCGTTATTGTTTCTGAATCCAATTTGTCTGTTGTTCATTTTGACAGCCACCATTAATTTAAAGGCCTTTCTTTCAATGCACGTTTAACATTTGCCTGGCATATGTACTTAGCTATTTGCTATGAAATGTACGTATATTTGGTGGTCGTTGATAGTTTCAATAAAGATCGTATCGTATTCAAGTATTTCGTCTGTCATTGTTATATTAAGCGTTCCGGTTGTAAGGTTCGTTTCCAAGTGGAATACTCATGTAATATTGAGACATTTCAGTGTCTATTTACGTGAAGTAAAATGACATAAAAGGCGACACGTTAATGTGTCAAATGAAGAAGAAGAGGAGTTTGACATGTATGTATATGAAACCCATTGAATGTTCAATGTTCAATTTTCAACGGGATTTTGATTTTCACCTTTTAATTCAACGATTTCTTTTCCTTGTACTCCCATCGCTACGACATTCGAGATCGGTCGTCATTGGTTATAGTTGATGGTCGTTACATCAACGTTAAATCAACTAAAAAAATGTTATATGAAGTTAATGGCTCTATAGAACAACCCTATCAAATTGAAATTCAAAAAACATAATCATTTGTCATTAACAATGCCCTGGATTATTCAATTGTGTACACGAAATTCCGATGTGCATAACAAAAAGAGAAAAATGTCCCGAAATCGCCTGATCACTACCCATCTGCCTATCGAATGAAGCCGTATACTATGCAATAAATTTTTGATGGTGGCATTTTTACGATTATTGTTGGTTCTGTTGTGTCTGATCGCGTACGATATTAATTGCAATTCATATCCTAAGGTGATAAGTCCAAACAAATGGCGTAGACTAAGCCCACTGAATACCAGAGATAAATATTAATGACTGATTGAACGATCAAAATACATCGATTCATGATATTCATTAGAAATTTTTCATTTCGTTTTTCGAATAAAAATCTTCGCTTTTCCGTGCTCAATCATTTTGGCCTCGGTTCATTTTCATGCACCCAAGTTTCAATACATTGCGAAAAAACGTCACGTTTGGCTAATTACATCCATCGAATATGGATGTAATGATGAGAAATAATAGACGGCAACAACATTGTCAGTACATTGTATGTACCGTGTGTTCAATGTTTAATGCCTTGAGTTTACACAGCAAACAGCTGAGATGATATTTATAGCAAACAATCAAAACTAATTCATCATTTTGTCGGCGTTTTTGCGGATTTAATGACCAAAATTGTAAGCCCTCGGCCATCATCAGTCACATAATGTTGCCATCGATGCGATTCCATGTTCCCAGCACATTCCCGTACACTTAAAATAATAAACGTGTTGCCGAAACGGGAAAAACATCATGACTACGAATAAAATCTCTGTGCAATGACTGTCAATGGGCGATCTACATGTATACAGACGGATCTCCACCAACTCGAAAACGTTTTCCAATGGAAACGCAAAAGTGTTATATTCAATGTTGAACGCTCAGTTTTTCAGTGTGCAGTTTCTTCTCACCAAATGTTTTAGGTTTGCTTCAGTGCCACCATTGTCATTCATTTGGAAATGACGTCGGTGAACATCAAATGCGCAAACATTCAGCTATACATCAATAAATATTTGTAGCAAACGAACGACATTGACGCTAACTGAATAGAATTTTGATCCGAGAACGTTACGTAATCTAATCTCATTGTCTCTTAGTTTTCTGGTCACGACCGCTTCTTACAAACACTCGAACCAGATCATTTGCACTGCAGACTTTGAATTCGGCTGTTTTTCTATAATTTTTTTCTCCATCTTTCTTTTTCCTTTTTGCTCATTTTCTTTTATCCACGTCTTGATTTTCTTCATTTTATGATTTCGTCGTTTTTGTTTGTTTTTCTTTCCTTCTCATCTGTCTCTCGCATCAGTTTCAGTAGAATGTAATTTTTTGCCGTTGAAGCTTAAGATAAATTTTCTATTCAACATTGGACGATACCGAGAGCGCATTGTCTTTGTCGTTTACTTAACACTTGGTTCTTTGTTTTCTTTTTCTATTATTTTGTCTGTTTACTTTGTAGCATTTTTAGTTTGCTTCTTGAAACCATCATTCTATTCTAGTCGGTAGCCGAATGACCAAACTTCTAAAGAAATATATGAATTTTATCTTCGATTTATTTCTACCCACGAAAAAGAAATCTTTTTGCTTTTTGTTCGATTTCATTCATTTTCACAATTTTTGATCCAGTTTGATATCCGGTTTGCTTTATTCACTTCACAATTTTTAACACGTACTTACCAATTTATTTTTCCTACTCCAAACTCCCCACGTTATACCATACAGCTGCTCTTTTTTGTCTCCAATGCAGAACCGCATTCATTTGTCTTTTCGATTGTTCACACGCTTCAATTGCTATTTTCACCATCGAAATTTCGTAAGTTTTTTCTGCATTGGGAAAACTTAAATCTTTGCAAAATTGCTCGAACTCGATGCATTAAACGAAATTGTAAAGAAGCATTTTGAAAGTAAGTTTCAAACTTGCACATATGACATAATCCAAATGAATGAAACAAAGTTTTGCCAATTTTTCTTTCTTTTTGTTTTTTTCGTTGCTGAGTAGCCTTTTATACCGTCCCTTTCCTGTTTTTTCTTCTATTGATTTCACACTTTTCTCGCAACGATATACTTTTGTTCGTCCTTCTAGCACATTGGAGTCATAAGACAAGCAATTGTTGAATTTTCTTTGCTTTGAACCACAATTATGGTAGATTTATCGCAAAAATCGCAAATATATGTCACATACAAATGTGGCATTTGTTATTATTTCTTCCATTATTCTTTCCGTTGTCGCATTTTTCCATTTTTCATTGAAATCTGAAATTCATAACTTCGATAAAAGAAATTTTGAAGTATCAAGAAACACACAGCACATCGCTACAATCCACCAATTTGAACCAATATGCTTTCTTTAGGGAAAACTTCATCATTTCACTTGACACTTTTGTATTATTTTCATTTTTCATCGTTTTCCGATGTTGATTGCATCGATTCAAGATTCAAATCCCGTTTAAAATTTCGTTTGCTGTTCCATACTTTTTTTTTTTACTAATGCTTATGTTGTTTTCTAAAGGATCTAAAGGCAATCAAATCCATCAAGTGAAGCTTACTATTGTTACGTAGTTTACAGTATCGGACGACGTATACAGTCAAAACGTTTTCTATTTTCTCTTTTTGGCTACAACAGACAATCGCTGCTATTTACCTTTATTAAATATTTGTGAATTGTCGGAGGGGGCACAATTTTAACAAGAAAGAATAACACATTGCAGTTGTTTTATTCTTTTCAATGTATTTGGCAGACAACTTTCGACATTGACAACTAACAGACAAAATGAGAGAAACGTAACGAATCGATTCAAGACAAAAATAAAGTTTTATATGTGTTTCCATGTCCATGTCAGATTGGTTTTTGAAAAGCTTACAAATGTCAGTTGCAGACAAATATTATTGTTTTTGTGTGGAAAAATAAATTCTACAAAAGGTGAAAACGTTTCCAAACATTTTAATTTCATTCGGTATTGCTCTTTTCTACAATTTTTCATGAGATATTCGATATTTATAGTTGAGAATCACAACTTGAGATTCATTATTATAATAATTATTGGTTTTACTTATTTTGAAGTTTCTTGCATGGTTGTCAGCAACTGGAGATGTATATTGACTGTTTATTGTTACGATTGAGAGTAATTAATTTATATTTTCGGAATCAATATGAAAGCGTAGGCAGCTTTAGTTTTTTCGGATACTACTATGTGTGTATGTGGGCAGTGGGCAGTGGGCATAACAGTCTTTATTCCGATTCTATCGCTATCCGATGTCTACAATTATATCATTTACGTGTTCGACCACCGTGAGCCAACGTTAACCGATAAACTGAGGCAGAAAATATATTGTCAAAATCATCGAATAATTTTTATTATTACCATGATATCAAACAATCGAGAAACATTCATTTTCGATTTCGGTTAAATAAATGAAACTCATCCATTATCCGAACTTTTGGCAAACAATGTAAACGAAGAGATGAAATTGGCAAAATGGATTTTTGATGTGAACAATGGAAATTACAACAAACGTATTTATTATTATATTTATTTATATGTTGAAATTAAATATGAATGTGCGAATATGAAGCTAGAGATTTTATTCCTTGGCAATAATAACAATTCATACATATTTCCTCTTCTTTGACCACTGAATCCCAGTTTCGATGTGTTCAATGTTCGATATTATTCCCACATGCTGAATGAATACACAAAAACTGATACAAACAGGCTCTTCGAGTAGCCCCAAATGAGTTCAAGTAGCTTCGAATGAGATTGATGTATCGTTTCGTTTCGTTTTCTCTTTTGTTATTGCCAACAACGTTGTTCATAAAAAACATTTCGAAGTGGGAGGCTTTGATAAATGTACGTTGAAAGGCTTTTCCAGTACTCAAAAGGAAAGAGAACGGAAAAAAAGGATGTCATTTTTGAAGAATTTGTATGTGGGTTTTTAAGAGGGACCACTTTTATTGGATATTTCATTCATAAAATATAAGAGCAATGAAAATCCTTTTTTAGTTGTGGACTCTAACATCCAGTTTTATCATTAAATATTCACATCTTTAATAATAGCAATTTTATATCCGAACATAGTTATTTGCAAGAATTAGACTTAGTCGATGGGAAAGTTTGCGACTGCAGAAATTACGCAACCCCAAATTAATGTTGGTGCAGATGCTTCAGCAGCCACGATATGTATGTATTTTATACGAGAATGTGAAGTAAGTGAATTACAATGGTGTCAAAAGTGTCAGGTTCATATTGAGCGACGGCAAAAAATACGAAGAAAGAAAACGCACACAACATTTCGACTGCCATCTCTACACCAGACCTAGTGTAGCATATAATATCCAAATTTGAATTTTTGAATAATTTATCAGCTGTCAATATTTATATCAAGAAGGTGTTTCATTCTATTACCCTTTCTAATACTTTGTATATCATAATTTACTGAACGAAATCCATACCCAGCTGAATAAAGCTTTCGTTACATTAAATTGCATTTAACTTATAAGACTTTGCCTCATCTACATCGCATTCATTCTTAATCCACATCACTCAAACGAAAAAATCGATTCGCTATTAGAATAATAGATTTATCAATAATTCAATATCATTTTAATATTTTCTGTAAACGGCGATCGTTATTACCGATGGCAGCTTTGACATGGTTCGGGAGCCTTTTATCCTTCTTCATTTTTTTTTCTTCCTTCTATTTAACGTAAGTCATTACGTTATTCACGATAGAGTTAACATAATTGGATTTTTTCTATTATAGCCAAATGGAACCAATTTCCCCGTTTGATGCGCTGATGTAAGAGGAATTTTCTTTTAATAAATATTTAATGGATAATTAGCTTATTTTAAATATTAATTTATTGATTAAAAACACACGAAAATTCCACTTTCCACTGGAGAAATATCCATATTGCAACATTCAATTGGAAAATGGGAAAAAAGGAAAAAGTTAATATTCTAACATTTTCATTGACCTGAAAAAATCATTCAGCTGAAAATTGATTTGATTAAAAATTAAAATGTTATCGAGCATTTAGATGGTTACCATAACATTACTATTTTCATCGTTTTGGAAACATGAAAGCGATAAATTATAAATTCCTTTGATTTTTACAATTTGCATACTCATGGCTCATGGTCATGGCTCATGGCTCATGACTCACGGCGAAAGAGCACAGAGTATGTATAAATTGTGAATGGTGCTATTTACAGATGATTTTCGAATTTTCGTAATGGAACAGACAAGAAAGACAATTTGAAAGGAAGTACAATGTACACATCATTTGGGGATATCACAGCATATTAAATATTAAATCATGAACCTTTTGCTTTCGGGGCTCGTCTTCCAAATTTTCTCTGTGGAATGGGTAGTTGCATTCTGTTATACACTGTACATTTTGGGCATCATGTGGAACGAAATAGAATATCGATTCCCCTTTTCATTTTGCAAGAGACAAGTACACGATGGTTTCAGAATCACCGTCAATAGTCAGCATCTTCGCATATCGCGATCTCTAAGACAGTCGAATGGTAAACGAGAGACAAAAATCAACATCAACGACGACCGAACAACGAACACGTCACATCCATTGGAAAAAGAGTCAGAGATAATTTTTGAAATCATTGTACCGTAAAATTATAGCTTGGAAACGTACGTCTAACTGGAAATACGGTAAACGATTCGTCAAGCGAAAAGCACAACCGTTTGCCATTTTGACATTTTTTCCATTCATTTTCATTCAAAGTTTACTTCTGATGGCTTTTTTTCATGAATCACATTTTTGAATTCACTTGATTTTTGACTGCATTGTACTATCATTGTGTCACGCTTTTCGATTGTGATTGCTGTTGTTTCGGATCATCTTCGAGCATTCTTCAGCGTTTTCACATGAAAATAATTCTTTCTTTTTTTGAAAATGATAAAGAAAAATATCTTCTCCTAGCCATTTTGGTAGACTTTTCAGTTCAATCTGACAACTACCATCGAATAAGGAATAAGGGTTACGTGAGACTTTTAGTAATTCCAAGTTCCAAGTCACATTCAAACGAGCATATGAGAGGATATCTGAATTGGTTTCATTCATATATTTATTTACAGACATTGGATCCATTCTGCAATCCGAATTTAATAAGAATTATGCAAACATAATATTAAATGTCGTACCATTGAAGAAATTCTTTTTTTACAAATTCCTTGAATATTATGTATTTGGAGACGGCTGCTGTAACATGAATATAACGTTTAAACTGATAAAATAATATTTTTATATTATTACAAAATGTTTCAAATGATTCACACTGAAAAACTATTATTTGAGTGCATTTTGTTTCAATGAGTGGTATTTTTTAGTTTTTGTTCTGAAACTTTTCCAGCTACCAACGCGCTGCATTATCAGCCCTCCCTTGGCTCTTTCTGGATTTTCTCCATTGTTTGCTTGAATATCGTCTGCATTTCACTTAATCGCAGCTCTTTTATCATCTCCAAGCGGGTGGAATAATATTCTGTTTGACAGGATCCACGATTAGCTAAATGTCAGATGTTGGCTTGCAAAATGTCTCCGGTTTTTGTTCATGCTATAATAAAAAAATGAGCAAAAAATGGACTAACAAATATGGAACATCAGTTTGTATAGTCTGTGCGCATCAATCTCGTCAATTCATAATATAACCGTTGACATTCCTTATATGTATATACACTTTAATATAGGTAGGTGCCCTGCGTTCTGCTGTGCCAGTGCCGTTTCCCATTTATTTGATTCAGATTTATTTCATTATTCAGCAATCGAACCAAAAAAATAGAAAAATGAACGAACCTTTTCGAACCCGATTTCCTTTTTTTATGCTTCTCTATCCAATCATTGTTGTGAAAAAATCTTATATGAATGCAATCGCAATAATCCGTCTCTGAGTCATACGTATCGAACCGAAGATTAACAAAATGAAAAGTGGATCAACAAAATTCTAACTGACATTCAACTAATTAAGATCGGATTTTCGGAGATCTAATTAGTTTGTGAATTTTAAGGAAGGGAATATTGCCGTATGACAAGCGCAATGACAATCATCCATAGCATCGATTGTGCTTTTGTAGCACATATCCCGAATGCATTTTTGAAAGGACTTAATGTGCTGAGTGTAGGTGATTGATTGATTGGCACATTTCATTATTAATATTTTTATTTAATTGTCTTTGTCCTTGTATATTGAAGAAAATCCAAAGTGCATATGAAATTGTAACTTTTAGTAATTTTCAGTTTCTAGGGATTTCAGTCTCATAGCTGACATGAGATATGGAAAAGTTGCTCCTCAACTTTTGGTTTAATCTTGATAGGTCCACTTAAAACTTGTTCCAAATGCCCTTAATAAAATGTTATAATAATTCGGATATGAAATGCCAAACCGCGAGCCAACTCTAGATCAAGATAATTCGACTTTTTGTGTTTGATTTCACGGACAAATTTATTATTTTTTTCGATAAAATACACGCACTTGATTCGATTCAACGCAGCAGAAGTAATTAAAGGGGAAATGGCCGACTTTATTCCTCTTTAATGACTGCCGTTCATTGATACTAACCATTCGATATTTCTGTTTGAATCGTAGCAATCTCATTCTCTTCGAATTCCGAAAACAGAAGAATCATTTGAAATTGTTAAAATATTACTTCGACTTTGCACATGCAAAATGCTGACTGAAAATGCCTTTCCAGCTCATCGATGCACTGATTCACACAAATGGGAAAAAGAGCATGGTCAAAGGAAACCAACTGGATGAATGTGAAATAAGATTCCGATTGAAATCACTGGACTAAATCTTAATAGACTTACGCAATGATATCTGTTTGCTTTGTCAAGTTTCGAAGGATTTATGCAACAAAGATAAAAAAAAATTCTATTTCGCATGCTACAACATACACCATGCACACAAATACACACACATATCCAAAGACACTGAGACTGAATGCTATTATGTGTAACGGAATAGGAAAATTAACGTTGTTCTGCTTGATTCGATATTTGGTACTTTTGGTGCTCGAGGCTATCAGTGAATTGAATCAAATTACATTGGCGTATTTATTTCGTCTACAAAAAGTACTTTCTCGTATTCACATCTTGAAAATTCAATTCCAATTTGAGTTCTATTCCGGGAATGGTTTCCATGTGCTCATTGCTCATGTGTATCCTTATACCATTCCCGTTCGGTTCAAGAGTCGCACGGCATTTTTTTTCTTTCTTTGGCAGCTTTTAATGTTGTGTAAATTATTTTGATTTTATTTTAAGATTTCCCTCCCTTCTCGAACATATTCAAGCCTGTTGTCTGTTCTTATTTACATCACGTCGAATTTACCTTTTCAACTGTGAGTGCTTCACTTGAAATAAACGCAAAAGATTTGGATCGAATTTAAATCAAGAAAAACATTGCGTACGTAATTTGGGAAACACACTTCAAGACAGATTTACAAGTAACCATCCAGTTGAGAGACAGAAAAAAGAAAAACTCAAATCAGAAATGAAGTTGATGATAAAAAATAAACTTATGGTAAAAACGGTCGGTTGGGGTCAGTTATCTCAGAAAATAATGTTGGCAGTATATTTATAATGATGCAACGCAAATAAATGAAAAAGAGGAAGAAATGAAGAGAAAAAAGTTGTGTAAAATGAACAGGTACTTTTGAATCTGGTCAAAAATGCGTGCATTAGATTCCGTTCGGTCTGTTTCATGTCTGTTGCTATCATCTTTTATTTCAGTTTCAAATTACGAAAGTGAATGGTTCCTTTTCCGTTTTCTTCCCTTTTTTGTTTTATCCAAAAATCTCAAGATAAGCTTCATTTCACGTTTTTTTTTTTCATTTTTCTCTTGCTCTCTTTTCCGTTTTAATTCAATGTTTGTTAATAGCGATTTTTCAAAATTTTACTAAATGTATTTAATGAGCTCGAAACCAGTGGAAAAGAACGAGTAAGTCTTGAATGAAATCAACCTAATTATTATTTACTTAACATAATTTTATGTTTTTCCTTTCTCATGAAACATTGAATATTTTTTCCGAACTTCGAATTTGTCCGGTTGTTATTTGCAAACTAAACAAAATGTTGAAATTCGGAATGTTAACCAGTAACGAGTCTTTGCTTTTCTCTTTAATAAATACTTCATTTCATTTTGAAAGAAGAATAATATCGCAAAGAACTAACATCAATCGTTCTATTTTTCTAAAAAAACTTAATGACTGGAAATTCCTGGAAAAACGAAAAATGATTCTTTTCTCCGCTCAACATTGAATTTCGTGTAAACAAACTAATTCAGATGCCCAATTGCCATCATTCATTCTGATCTTGAAAATTCATTACTATTTTGCAAAATGATCAGATTTCATATGAGATCACATTCATTCCAATCATTTCAGCCACCAGCCAATCATACTGAACAAAATCATGCCAAACCAGCCAAGACAACCAAATAGCATTCGTTTAATTTTCTGGTTTTATCAGCGTTGTGGTTTTGCCGGAGTAAATTTCGTTCTCACTTTGCAATTTTCAGGAGATTTTTTTCAAACGGAGCAAAAATAACCAAAACTCATTAGCACATTTTACTTCGCTTTTGAATATTAGCCTTGACGCATACAATGATTGAATACACACAAAACATAAAGTTAAATGCAAATTTCACGAACCCTCGGCTCAGCAGTGCCACTGCGATAAAATAATACCAACACCATAAGCATGAACAAACAGAATCTAGATTTCGAGTTGCATCATCTTCATTTGATTCAAAAATTAAATAAATGTGGTGGATCGTTCAACGCCTTGAATATGTTTGCTAGTCGTGAGTGTGCATAAAATGCGTTAAATAATTGATGGTTTACATGAGACGCAATATCTGGCATTGTTTGTTCTGAAGGCTATTGCTTCCTTACATTTCACGTGAAGCAAATATACTTATATTTTTTGGAGAATTTTGGATTATTCTTAATGATTTAGACGAGAGTCTTCCAACTCAATTTCTATGCGCCTATTTGTCGTCCATTCGTTTCTGTTCGTGTCTTTTGTATATTCATTTGACTATTTTCTATAAAATGCTTTTTGTTTGTTTCGTATGATAATAAATATGAAACTGCGAATGTTACGCGTTGACATATAAAGGCAAACCTCTCGTTTACATTTTCTATACTTGTTAGCCCCGAGGATTGAGTTCATTTTTATTCCGTGGATTCAATAGAATAAAAGAGCCCGTCTATCACATTTATTTTTATTCGTTTTCCTGGAAAACAAATGATTTTTTTGTAATTTTGATATTGCACTAGAGCTGGCGGCTAAAATTGGATGATAATAATTTAATAATTTCTCAGATCGTATTTGAAATTAAAGCGCTTTTTCGATCTGACAGTGATTATTTTAAACTATTCGAGTCCGATTTTTCAATGAACATACAGCTAACATAAGAACAGTTCACAAATGCTAGCGAGGTCACTCCTTATTTATTTATCTTTTTAACAGGGCTAGAAAAGGCGTATGTAAGGAGCGCTCCTCCCTGAATTTTTGTCAAAAATCTGTCCTAGAAGCGGCTTCAGTGAGGAGCGCTCTATGACAGAGCGCAACGCAGCGTTAAACGCTACAGTACACTAAAGTGCTGAATGTGAAATGATGGATGCTGGATTTGTACTTTGACGTTTCACTCAAAAGACTTTAAAGCACAATTGCTGATAAAAGCCAGAAGACGAATTGCAAATAAAAAAAAAACAGAAAAATTGAAAGATTGCAAATAAAAAAAAAACAGAAAAATTGAAAGAAACAAATCATTTATTGCGAAAGATTTTTCAAAATTAATTTTTTTCCAAATTTTTTTTCAAAAATTATTTTTTTCACCAGCATCCATTTTTCGCAATAAATGATTTGTTTTTTTCAATTTTTCTCTTTTTTATTATTTTCCATTCGTCTTCTGGCTTCTATCAACGATTGTGCTTTTAAAGTCTTTTGAGTGAAACGTCAAAGTACAAATTCAGCATCCATCATTTCACATTCAGCACTTTAGTTTGCTGAAAATAAATTAACGCTGCGTTACTGTTAGGAGCGCTCCTCCCTGGAGCATTTGGCTCCAGGAAAAACACGCTCCTCACATACGCCTTTTCTAGCCTTGCTTTTTAAACAAATGTTTCGGATTTAGTTGTCTTAAAAATGATTCCTCTTATTCAAGTTTTCACAAACCTAAAACCAAAAGCCAGATAGTGTTATTTGAACACCTTACTTCCAACTTCGTACTTACGCAAAGTATGCTGAAAGTTTAGTTTGTGTGTGTGTGTGTGTTGAATTGCGGTTCGGTGGAGTCTGTGGTTGGTTCGGATCGATGCTTTTTAGTTGTATTTTTATTCCAGCTTCGATCGTTGTGATAGCTTGGAGGAAGCAATTACTGCAGTTCCCCTTTCACATTATTCACGAGGGATTGAAAACGGAATATTTTCAACTGTATGCAAAATTCTTATGCTTGGCAACGAATTAAGGCCGCTTACTCTTTTTCCTTGTATTTTCCATTCTTGTTAACGTTCGATTTGTTCCAGTTGAGGAATAATGGGCCTTTTTGAAAGCATAAATACAGAGCGATAAAAATGAAATGTTTAACTCGACTAATGTTCCGTGTTTTTCGTGAAACTTTTCAAATTGTTTCTGTTTCTAACATACATTTGCATATACATTGTATTTTATTACAAAACTTTTCATTTTAAAATATGCACACGCTTTTGTTGCTTTTACGCATATTTGAAACGGCTAAGTTTCGGCATGTGGAAAAGAACTTCTGCTGGCTATCCATCCGATGTTTGCATTGCAATTCAGACAGTAATAGAATGTTTATTTTTAATCACAGCCCTGGGAAATTATGCATGACATCGTTTTTTCACGTTATAGCCATGCGCTTTTGAACAAATCAATTGTGATTACACAATTCATTTGCAACTTCGTGATACTTTTCACGGCCTAAGGCTTAGACTAAATAAATGTTCTACACAGAGAAGAGAAGAAATCCTTACCAGAGATAAAAAATGTCAAAGAAAGACATGAGGGTAAGAATACCATTATTACAAACTACAATCAATTAATAACAGCTACGACATGCAAAAATCATTTCAGTTAGAATTATACGTCTCTTCTATTTTCCACTACATGTATTTGAATCTTTGACTGAATTTTTTCACTTCACGAAACTTTTGAGTCCCTGGTCCCCGCGAAACAATAGTAATTGCGAGAACATTGTGTGTTTGCATTTGCATAAGATAAACCTACAGTATGTCTCAAATAACATTCTCATTAAGTGGAATGTGGCTTTCGAATTCCATCATTCTAGTGTAGCTAGGGGGCTAGACTAAGAGTTCCTGTCTAGACGGAAATTTGACACCCATTCTAGAGGAACCAAGTTTTGGTACTCATGAATATCAATCTTCTTTACATTGATTTTCCCAATTTTTATGCTACTATCGTGCTCTACGAGCCATTCTGCATAAGATCAGGGCTCAGATTCTTACATTCAGCGTACTTACGAACGGCGTTCGTAAGCAATGCGGTTACTTTTCAAGTAAGCTTTACTTGGCACCTCTACGTAGAGCATGCGTTTATGTTGCGAAAACGTAAATACGAAAATAGACATGGCTATGATACGAAATACGATGTCACTGTCAAATGAATGTACAAATGTCGGATCTTCAATCGAGCTGCGGTTTGGTTGAAATTCTTTTTGATTGATCGAAAACTGAAACGGCGTTGTGCTGCTGACAAGAAATGTTCAAATCTTTATGGGAGCTATCGATTTTGATCTAATGCAAAATGAATTTCACTATTTCAACCAATATTTCTATCATTTTTTTAATCTGAAGTATCAGGCGCACATAAACCATAACATGAATGCATCGAAGGATTTTCATCAATGAAATCAATATTCAATCGAACTCAAAATGTCTAAATTAACGCAATTGAAAAGATTCAATTGTATTCATGTGTATGCTGTCGCTTATGAGCGCCTGATACTTTGATCCATCCAAAATATGAAAATAATCCAGAAAATCAAATAAAAACCAAAACGACGTTGTGCTACTGACAAGAAATGTTTAAATCTTCATGGGAGCTATCAATTTTGATCTATTGCAGAGAGAATTTCACTATCTCAACCAATATTTCTATCGTTTTTTTTTCATCTGAAGTATCAGGCGCACATAAACCATAACATGAATTCGTTGGGGGTTTTCCTGTGGTGAAGACAATATTTTAACAAACTCGAATGGCCTAAATTAATGCATTTGAAGAGATTTATTTATATATATGTGTATGCTATCGTTTATGAGAGCCTGATACTTCGAATCATCAAAAATATGAAATGAAAACAATAATTTGGTTTTTTGGATCCTTTCACTGCAATTAAACACTGAAGTTTTTTTAAAGAAACTCAATTAAGTCGCACATATAAAATTCTTTGAAAAGTTTTACACATTAAATCGTATATTTTGTCAGCAACACTGAACAACTAATTCAATTTGACATTTGGAAATTCATTTCGAAAATACGTAATGCGTTTGGCGCGAAAATGCATGCGTCTGGTGCGGGAACGCATGCCTTGTTACATGTTAAGTAAGCTTACTCAGGGAAGCTTACCTAGGTAAGGCTTACGGCGTAACACAGTTTTCTGAGCCCTGCATAAGATAGGCCATTTTGCAGAACATTTGAAACCTATTTGGGCCGGTCAGAGCTCAAAATTGAGCCGCCGAGTCGATTTTTCGACCCAATTTTCAACATATTGCGTTTTTTCCAAAAAGAGCTCGTTTAAATATGGCTTTTTTGCTTTTAAAGTGTCCCTTACATCCCCCACTATATGTCAGAACATTTTGCCGATACCCTGGCCTAGTAAACGCCGACCAGATTCATATTTTGGGCTGCCAAAATCGATTTTTTCAGAACTCTCTGTAATCAGACCACCTCCGTCGCACCACTAGTGGTCCGATTATGAGAGATGGTCCGATTACACCGTGTAACAGACCCCCACCTGTCAAAACAGCCACATTTACTGCGTTGTAGGGGGGCCGAACCTAGCTCACAGGCACTTACCGTTTGTAATTTGAAGCTCATTTTGAAATTTGCGGGCCATCTAAAGTTTTTAGATATGGGAAAATGTTTATTTATCTTTTAAACGTCATATAATCGCTTAGTTTTTGAATTTATCGGCACATATATATGATTTTCGACTAGAATTTTATAAGGAATCCGAAAATTAACATAGAAAACCATCCGAACTTGATTCTACACACCCAAAATGGGTTTTTCACATACAAATAGCCACAAACAGCCTTTTTTTCAATTCAGACCAAAAATTTTCAAAATTATGTAATTGAAGGCACTCAAGAGTGTAAAAATTTATATTTTATCCTTTTTTAAAGAAAATTTATCGAATCCAAAATGATTTTATTATCTAAAAATGTGGTCGAGTAGTTTGCCGTTTATGTGGGCTTGTTGATTCCCGACAAATACTTCAACAATATTTGCCGACTAAATGACAAATATTTTTGCCTTTGAATCGCACTTCCATTCTGGTCATATCATGATGGAAGCGTTCTCCTTGTTCGTCACTGCATGCACCACAGTTATCGGGGAAAAAGTCAAGATGACTGGCGAGAAAATGTATTTTTAAAGACATGTTGACACCCATTCGAATAAACGCTTCCAACATTTCAGTTATTAGCTGGCGATAGTTTTCCGATCTTTTGTTGCTCAGAAAATTCAATACTACTGCTTCTATTGCATGAAATGCTTCTTTCTCATATGGACAAACCCCTTGCATTTTTCTCCAAGAAACTATAGCTCTAAAGTGAAATCGGAGCCTGCCACTTTTTCAAAATAGGTTTTTTTGCTATATACTTAAGGTTTGGTTGACTAAAATGATTGAAAATAAATTCCCCATATGTATGAATGAGGGTTTTTGGGGCTGAGGAATCCATTTATTTACAAAGGCATTTCTTTGTATCTGTGAGCGCCACCAGAGGGCGCTTTTCAACCGTTTCTGCATTTTATCGCTTCTTTTTGGGGGAAAATAGGAAAATGATGTTGACGCATTAAGCCGAATTATGACAATTGTATCGAAGGAGGACAATTTGACAATTAAAATACGTAAAATGCAACAAGAAGATGATGAATTAAAGCTTAAAGCATATTCAAACAATTTTGGAACAAAATTCTTACGACGGATTTTTCATGCGAAACAAAATTATTTACAAGTTTGTGGGTGGACGAGAATTATTGGTTAAGCCGAAATTGATGAAAATGGGAGTCATCAATACGGCACATGAAAATGAGCATTTTGGTGTTAAAAAAGTTGAGGAGGAGATTATACAGCAATTTTTCATAATGAATGCAAGGGAAAAGATCAAAAAATTTGTTGGTAATTGCGTTCATTGCAATTTGGCAGAGCGAAAGCGAGGCAAACAAGAAGGTTTCTTAAATACAATTGATAAGCGCGATTTGCCATTGGACATATATCTTGTTGACCACTTGGGCCTAATGGTATCAACGGTTAAACAATATAAATATGTAGTTATCGTGGTGGACGCGGTCACTAGGTTCACTTGGATCTATCCAACGAAAACGACAAATGCAAAAGAGCTCATTGGTAAATTGCCGTTACAACAGGAAGTGATTGGTATTTTAAGTTGCATCATTGTTGATAAAGGCTCAGCGTTTACATCTGCAGATTTCAAGAACTTTTGCAACGAGGAGAACATTCAACATGTAACAACAACAACTGGCATGCCTCAGTCTAATGGCCAGGTGGAACGCATCAATCGAAGTGTTATTCCAATGCTTTCAAAATTAGCATTAGAAGATCCAACAAAGTGGGTAGTGGTTATGCCAGCATTGAATGGGACTTTCAACGTAGTATTGCAACGATGCGATTTAAATTAATGTTTGGTGTAAATATGAAGCGTAAATATAATTGAGTCAATCAGTTCGAAGGGCAACGAGAGCAAGAAAGGAATGATGCAAAGAGTCAAATTGCGAAGATCCAGTCGGAAAATTGAAAGCATTCCAATAACAAACGAAAGTCGGCTGGAAATTACAAGGTTGATGACATTGTAGCTATCGAACGTACACAATTCATCTGCGGTAATAGGTTAGCTGAGAAATTTCTTGAGCCATATGATATCGTATTACTGAAGTAAAATCAAACGAACGATATGATTTAGTGAAGATTGGGAATCACAGCGGTTCAAATGTTACATCATCAAGTGCAAAATACATGAAACCATGGATTTCGTCAGAGGCTGACGGAAGAAGAGTGGTCGAATGTTCCTTCATTTCTATTTGATTATTAAAATGATTTGATCTAAGTAGCATTTCAATATTTTTTTGTTCAAAATTGGGTTTCATAATTGAATAAATATGGGACTTCATATTTCCATTTCAATAATCGTCTTTCAAAAAAAAATGTCAGCATAAACGTCCACCAAAATATCTGAGCACTATAGGCGTCCATCGATATTTTTTTCACGTAAATTTTTTAAGAAATCTAAATACCAGGCGCACATAATCATAAGCAAGATGTTCGATAAAGAACGAAGTGCACGTTTGTATCAATCAGTGGCGTAACTAGAGGGGT
>GL501430.1:367207-379403 GCA_000149185.1 Mayetiola destructor
TTTCGACCTTAAAAAATTAACATTGAAAATTACTTATTTTTAACTGCAATAGCCGATTTTACTTTTTGGTAAAAAAAAATTGAGGTGGAAGCAAGTCGGTTCCAGCAGCAACTTAGGCAAACAGCAGGTTGAAATTTTTAGCAGTCAGCAGCAGTAACCTCAACTTGCTAGCTGCTTGCTCGCTTGCTTGCCTGCTGCAACCTGCTTAATGTTCCATTTTTGGCACATGTGCCTTTTATGGCACAGTTATGAAAGAACCAATGAATAAAGAAATTATTTTGTGGCAACAGAATCAAAAATTTTATTATAAGATTTCATCCCAATTCTAAATGAATCATTTTGAACATCTTTGGAATAAACAATAGATTAGACGTCGTAAAGAAATACCAAAAACACTAAACAAAATTTAGTTTAGGTCAGTGGTGTAGCCAGAGGGCGGTTTCGGATTCAAACCCCCTTCAAAATTTAAAAAAAAATCTCAAATTGAATTATGAAGAATCTCAAATATTTCTTCCAACTCTCTACTATATAGGAATAGAATTAACAAATTTTTTTAGTATTATAATTTACAGCCATTTTTATCCAATTCCAAAAATCAATTTCCAAGAAAATAATTTTTAAATTTTCGAATCGATGTTTCTGAATGCAGATTCATCCTTTCTTTGTGGATAAACGTGTGTTTCAACAAAAGTGGTGTGAAGAAATATTTGAATTTGAAATTAGTGTAGTCTACGCGTCAATTATGCGTCAAACTACGTGTAATTATGCGTGTAATTATGCGTGTAATTATATATTATACGTGTAATTATGCGTCAAACTACGGAGACAAAATTCTATGAAATATTAATCACTGCTGAAATTGTATCGAAAAAAAGAGACGAAGAAATTTAAAATTTCGAGATTGACCCGATTTCACCATTACCTAGAAAATTAAGAATCGAGTTGCCCGAAAAATATTATCCTAGAGCAGTTTTCATTCCATTTGTTGAACAGTTTATTTGAATCAAGTATTATTAAAAATTCAAAGCATCAGCGCAAGAACGAATGAAATTGAAGTCCATAAAACATGTAATCTAATTTTGGCTCAATGCAACAGAAAATGAATGATTTTAAGGATTAAAACATACTTTTCCGCTGTGTGAACGATGTTTAGATTTATTTGTTTAATTTTTTGAAGAAATTCAAGATCCCCGTAGGGCAATTTTTTTTAATGTTGATTTTCTACGCGTTTTAGAAGGTTTTCAATCGATTGACGACAAAGAAAATTTCAAAAAAATTCGAAAAATATCATTAAAAAATTTTCATAGGGTGCAGTGTACTACAGTGACTGTAGTAACCATAAAAAAAAACTCTATGAGGTCAAGTACATCTAAAATCAATAGTGATCATTCTGAAAACTTTCTCTATATGATAAGAGAGTTTGCTTTTATGTATAGAAGACTGGGAAAGAGTTATTAAAATAACTAATGACGACAACAACAACACCCAAAACCAATACTTGTTCCACCACTGTGAATGGCGGAGAAGTAAAACTTGATTAAATGGACTGGTTCATCTGAATATCCTTCGAGATATTCAATTCAAAATCGATCAAATGTTTCATGATGTACTTTAATGAACCTGCTCGAAAATCGTTTCTATTCTGACGCATTCAAATTATCCAAATTGTTTTTTTTTTTTTCAAAAACCTAACCCGAAATTTTTTTTCTGGCTACGCTACTGATTTAAATACAACTTCGCATTCAATGTATATTCGGTGCTCAGATTCGAAATACTTTTTAATATTGTAATTTGGACGAAACTCAACAAACCATTCTCCGAAAATGATAGATGGAAAATATGCACACTGAACAAACACACTGCACACACTGCATGGCAAGACGCATGGAAAAATCATTATATGATTTTTAAAATTGGTGTCTCAGTCGGTAGGAAATGAATATTGTAGAATTTGAATATCAGCATACCACTGGTTCTACTATTATTATTGCTTACTATGAGCTATGAGTTTTGGAAATACTATGAAATTAATCTTTCAGTTGAATTATTGTCGGTAATTCAAATTTATAGTGAAGGTAAATATCATCCACTTATTAAAACGAATGCCTGGAATCTCTTTTTCCTCCATCGAAGTCATGCAATAAAAAATAGTAAAAAAAAACTACATTTCAATGATGAAAATTTTGAATGAATTTTTCAATTACATTAACAACCTCGTGTGGTTTCAAACCCATGCAAAGTCTACGCAAACATTGCAAATTCTAAGTGAATGGAATTTGTCCGTGAATACTTGCTTCTTGTTCATGGCTTGGTTGTTTATTTGAATTAGCTGAATTCGCGTCTGCTCCACTTGAAAGCAGACGGAATAAATACTTTTCCATCATTTTCGAATTCAGCTCAACGGCTTATATTGTCGCCTGAAGGTGCTGAAATAGAGGGATTCTCTCATTCACGTTCTTATATTTAGAACTTTCGGTAACTGTTCTTGGCTCATCATGGAGTATGAACAACATTGGGCTCACTAAATATACTACAGAGAAACCTCCCAATAACGGAAACGCAGGGGCCAAATTTTTTTTCCGTATTCGGAAAGTTTCCATTATTAGGAGGATTTGCTAAAAAGACAGAATAGGGAAAAAAATCAAGCAAAACTAGCTATGAATGATTTCCGTATATTTTTGTATAATTTTGTCTGTTAAACAATATTTTTATATGTATGTGATTTGAGGGGTATAGAGTGAAAATGTTATGTAGAAAAGTTGCGGGGAAAAACGTATTCTGACAATTTTTGGAGGTCAATATCTCGGTAATTATGGCAGTTGGAGCATTGTCATCCAATGAAGAAATGTTCAGTTCGATGAGATGTATTTATATTTTCAGCTACAAATTTTTAATAATTCGAACAACTTATCGGATCTGATTCTGAAGATGGACTGAATGCAATGAATTGCTTTTTGAATCAACACGAGCTAAAAATATTTATCTAACGCGCAGTCATTATCGAAATAAAATTGAATTCAATAACAATCTAACAAACTTTCCATTGTTTTGAAAAAGATATGCGAACAAAACTTCGCTTTCTGTGGCATTTCTCATAATAAACAATTCGTCCATTTGTTATCAATTCATTTTCGCATATGTCTTCGATTTCAAATAAAATCCAATCATAAACATAAACATTTCGGCCGTGAAAACAATATCTGCTTACAGTGCAGAGGAATAATAACAACGAATTGCGATTTAATTAAATCATTTATCTTTTTTCGAGGCACTGATTTGTTCGGTTACATTTCAGTTTTACCGAATTTTGTTCAGAAATCTGTTATCGGGAGGTATATCTTCCGCTATTGGGAGGTCAATTTGTATGGGCACTCTCAATGGCCAAATCATTTTTCCGTTATTGGGAATGATTCCACTATTGAGAGTTTTCCCTGTATATAAAATATAACAAAACAATGATATAAATAAACGATGAAAGCTGAATATCTTTCGAGGTGTGAAATCCAATTTCCGCGAATGCAGAGCATCTTCAGTTTTAAACAGATTTATAGTTAGTTGCATTTAAATTATGGTCAAAAAATGTGAGCTCACTTGACTGTAATCGAGACCGTGATCATGATTCATGTGAGTTTAGTTCGTTGCAATGAAACTCTCGGTGACATAAGAGATAAGAGATTAAAGGTGACTTTGATCGAAAACTATGCCGATTCGATATACAGAAAAATCATTGCTTTAATGTTGATTCGGAATAATGCGTTAGTAAAACGAACGCCTAATGACTGTTTGTACATCGGGTTGGGTTTCATTGATGCAGAGAACTACAATCGAGACAATAAAATCCACCTTCCGTACATCAAGGGAACCACCTTAATTATTATTAGTTCGTATGTATTGTTGTTATTGAAGAAGCATCACATAAATTGTTTTGTTTTGTATTTCATGTTTTTAATTATTCCGTATTCCCTATTCTGTATAAACTGTGTTAGAGTAAAAACTTAGAAATCAGGGGATTAAATAGTAAGTTCGCATATAAACCATGTTCTACGAGTTACAAGTCTGTGTTGTCGATGCCATTTTATACACCCTTTCTCTTCCATAGACAATGCATTCGGAAATTAATACAATCAGTTATTTGATTCTTTGAAAATGCAATGCTTTTTGATATTTCACATACATTCATGTGTATTACATACCGTGGCTTCGGAAGGAGAGGCAGTAAATTGATGAAGCACACGTTCAAATGCTGAACTTATACAATAACGAACGTCATTTTCGATTATTACAAAACAAACATATATTGTATGAATATTGAGTAGTAACGCGATGCATATAAAACACACACACGAAAGCATTGTCGAAAAAGTGTTGAGAGCTGAAAATGAGAAAAAATAACCTTCATCGGACTAAAGAATTTGCAAATCTTTTGAATCCAACTTTTGTTTGGTTATCTGTCAGTTGTTATAATATAAACACATTGTAGGCACTACATAACATTTCATAGTTCAAAAAACGGAATGAGAAATAGAACTTTGAATATAACGAAATAATAATGATATACATATACCGGATATGATGGACAAAGTGGGAAAAGTGTGACATAGATATTGTCATAGATGAAATACGGTAGACCACAAATATTTGAGGCAATCATACAAGTTACAAATATAATGCGAAACTTAGGTCCTTGACCGGTGGACATCATGAAAATATCAATGCAATGCTAGTAAACGACTGGCATTCAAACATCATTTATGGTCAAAAATATTGAAGGAAATATTGAAAAAAAAAAAACAATTAACAATAGAATGGAAGCAAAAGATGAGAAACGAATGAGAAATTTTAAACTTCAGGCAGAGACTGAAATAATATCTTTGAGGGACACACGTTCTTCAGTATTTGTAGCCAAGTATCTATGATTACACTAGGAACCAGGTTCATGCGTTTCTAGTTGTCTTTAGCTCATTTCAAAGCCCGTACATAATTCAGGTACACAAAATCTAGTGCAGGGACGCTAAACTTAGCGCACACAGACGTCAAATTAAGGAAATGATTGTCTCATTTTATGAGAATATATATAGTTCCATCTGTAAATGTGACAGAAGTTATCCGATTCGCGGACAACTTCAGTTTATTGTAGCTGAGTTGTCAACGCATTCGTTCTATCGAAATTGAAAAAGATGAAAATAAATCAAAAATTTAGATATAATCTATATATTAGTGTAGTTTTGCATGTATCTGAAGCATACTTAGGGATGCGTAGACCCCAAAGATATAATCTCAGACTCTGGCTCCAGGATGAAGTGAGCAGCAACGCGACAATACAAAACAATTATTTCTTTTTTTCGCTCTTTTCTCGTCGTTTCTTCGTTCCTCATATTTGTATGTTGCTGTGCACTTTGCAATAATACAATTCGTAATAATCATAATGGCAACAATAACAACTGAACATGAAATACTAGAATCCAAATAAAACACTTCCATAGAACAATGATGAAGAACTATTGAAGTGGTGTTATTCTCGCATTCAACATAAATAGCATTTGAATTGAATGAGAGCAAAATCTCAAAGAGGAAAAAGTTAAATAATGGCCTTTCTAATTACGGCTGACAGTATATGATGGTGGTGCGAATCGAGATTGAAAGGCGGGTGGTCGGTTGGCGTTATTTTATCCATTTGATATTTTGTCATGGGGAAAAAGCACACCATATTGTTATACGCATTTCCAAGTGTTTATGAGTGCTCACAGTGGTAGCATTGTACTCAATAGCTCAGCATAGCTCATTTGCTGAAGTTGTTTTCAAGTGCAATTCTTATATTTCATTAAAAGGTAAAGTTTACAGTGTATGGAACACTATGGAACACAAGAACATTTTCGATGCACATAAAGCACTCGAATCTCGAATCAATGTCTAACCATTTCATTTATACCAAACGAAATGGAGTTAGCCTCATCATTTTATTGAATTCATTCGTTTTAGATTGTGTCACTCTGCGCCAAGAAAACACAAAATAAAACGATTGATGCTAAAACATTAAGATCGTTAACCACAATTAACGTTGAAGCCGAGACTCAAACTAATAAATATGTGCCTTATCATAATATCTTAATGCTGTTCATTGTATTAGTTTTGGTTTTTTGATCAACTTACAGTGTCGTGCAGAAGTTTGAGACCACTCGTTAACACGATTTTATATAAATTTATTTTCAATATGTGTATTTCCATTTAGTTTTTCTTTCACATTCGAAAGTCTGATGAGATTCTAACTTATTTGTCATTTTTAAGAAACGATGTGACCGGTCGTTGGTCAAAATAAAGCCTTTTTTCGAAAATGGCCAAAAATCGGATATGTTAAATAGAGATATTTTTGGGCGTTCGTGGGTATCATTGCCCTTATGAATGGATGTGATTTTTGTCAATATTTGTTCGAATTGGCCGAAAATTGGTCAAGATATAGCCATTCGATAATTATAGCCACCACCTTTAAACGGTCATATTGTGATTAAATTCCGACCGACTTGGACAATTATTGGTAAAAATATTATCTACTCTTCGAGGTCTTTCAAATGAAATCCCATTGAATTGTAATAGTTTAGTAGTTTTCATTTTAAAAAAATTGTCGACCAATTGGTCTCATACTTTTGCACTACACCGTACTATCGGCTCTTTTTTGTGAAACTTTTCGCCTCAAAGCGTTAAATAAATGAATGAATCACATAAGCTGTGATTCAAAACAATCGCTTTGAGCTGCTTCACATAAGCAATGAATGCGGAAACGAAACAATCCGGAATCGAAATGCTTAATGACGTGTGGTTAACATCAATCGATAATAATTCTATGAAAGAGTTTTTACGAGATTAATTGAAGCCCATTATAGTATAGATGATGCTGATTAATTGCTGTAATTGTGTCTCTTCGTTTAGTGTTCAGTGTTTTTATCGGGTTAAGCGGTACAGAACATTCTTCGGAGCCCCTCCATCGAATACACGGTGAATTTCTTTGATAAAATTTATCGTTTTATAAATAATACTTTGAATTTTGGATAAATTGTGGGCAAAAATTTCCAGTCAAATCATCAACGAGAATGTGATTTAATGACCCACTCAGTATTCATGGCTCTTGATAATTTTCCCCTTTTTCTTTTGAATTCGACTATCGACATGACGATGCAGAGAGAAAGGACTTTAAACGGATAAAAAACGCTACGTGCCGTCAGAGATACGAATCAGTGCATTGATTCTTAAGTAACAAACAATTGTTATACAAGACGATGATTAATGGAATCGCTTGGCATTGGTTGATAATAGTTAACGATAAATAATTTTGACTTCAGTGCTATGGAATTCGGTTGGTCTCTTTGTTTGAAAATTACTTAATGATCATTCATTTAAATAAGACGCTTGCTCTGAATAACAAAGTTTTCACACTCCTTTAAATTGATCTAATGAACAAAACGATAAAAATCGATTTTTCACTTGATTGCAGTGACATCGAAATTCGAATATGGTTCCAATCTACTTATTTTATACGGAATGGAGTGTTATGTTTCAACCGAAATACTAAATATAGACATTATGAGAACATCGAACGAACCCACATCCACAGTATCGATAAATGTGCAAAATGAAAAAAGACGAAAACACAATTACAAATGATGAGTTTGCCATTGTGGACAATAAATAAATGAATGGTCGTCTATAAATGGTAACATGTTCAATGTTCATATATGTATTGAATTGTACAGAATGTAAAGAGAACGTTAGTTGTCTACAGTCGACACACATATCACATTTCACCCTGGAACAAAATGCATGCACATTATTCACTTTCTTTAGGCTGCTTTCTTTCCTTTCGACTTCTCGCCTTCTAAGTGACTGTGATGCGTGTACTTTGCCTGTTTCTATGGCCATACCGATACGGAGATAGCAGAGAATTGTTAAATATAGCACTGTGTATGTGCGCTTGCAAAATGTCATATAAATTGTACAATAAAATTGCCGCCCATCCGATAACAACTTTTGCTAGTGCACTTAGTAGAAATGTATTTCCATTCACTTAGTCACTTACTTGTCGCAGTGATTGATTCTGTTGTTCGAATTTCGAATCATTTCTTTTCTCTATTCACTCGATTCCAATTTTATAGACAGCGGCCAATTTTATTCGATTGCCATTTTATTACATTTTTCTTATCGTGTATGTACTAGGTTGATGACAGCTCACGAACGAAAATGGCTAGAATTAGCAAAAGACAGGAGTCAATGGACCAGTTTCGATGCAATGTAAAAGAAATTTATTATTGAAACTTTTCATTCCATTTGAAAATATAAAGAAACCGTTCAATATAAACATAATTTCGTTTTTATGTTCATTTCTTGGAATACTCCAATGCAATTTGAAATATATGGAACCGTTTTAACTAAAGTCACGACGAGCTCATAAGCTCCAAACGATTGAATGGGGGCCTCATGCCATGTGTACAAATTCAGTGGATTTTTTTTCTGTGCTGTAGCTGAATGGAGAAAAAATTCGATGAGAAGGGAAGAGTTAAGTAAAGCAATTGTCAATATCGCCACTGAACAAGCGGTTATTGTTTCAGTAATATACTTCTTAGTCGGTTGTCCCCTTGCAATCTATTCGAAATGAAAAGTGTCAAGAAATTTTCTTCGATTAAGATAAACGTTGAGGCCAACACAAATGGATATTTATTTCGGTTAAATTATTACAAATGCCTGCATCTATGCTAGAAAATCGTGCCATTTTTTAAAAAAGTATAGCATGGGGCGATGTGGAATCCGTTAAACAACGACAATTCTAATGCCATCGTCAACGAAATGATGACAACACAGTGCTTTGAAGCTTGAAAGAGTAGGTAGGAAAAGTTGATTGCATGTACGTTGGCTGTACGGAACATGGAACATAATAATCACAAAATAAAATTGAGCAGCTTAACGACAATTTTTATGGATTCGGATGATAGTAGTAGTTTTAGTTGATTCGAATTACGCTTCGTTAGTGAGAAGTCTTCAAATGTTCGTCGAATGGATGCTTGTACTGAACTGGAGATGGTTGCAGGCTGCACATGGTTTCTGGATAAAGTTTATTGTTATTACTCGACTAGTACGAAGAAATTTGTTGTTATTTTACGACTTAAAGACAATCTCATTGGCAATGTCGAGACTGAAAAATGAAGGCGAAATGTTTGTGCTGTTTTCATATTTATTAGTTGAATCGTCGCTTCTTACATTCATTTGAAAATGGTAGAAAGCGTGAAGTTGAAATGAATGGAAAATTGTGAAGTCTTTCCTTTCCATTTTGGTGAAGCAAATGGACAGACGTAATTATTAATTGAAAGATCTAATTTTGGCTTGAAAAACTTTGATCAATATGGAACTTTACACATTGCATATTGAATAAGAACACACAACTGGAACTGAGAACAAGATTATCGTTGTTTAGAAAGGTTCGCATGACTCAACCATGAGAAACACACATCCGTTTCAACGAAGCCTTATATTTTATACAGACATTCGGCACATTGGCGGAAATCACTTGCTCTTGTACCAATAAATCTAATCATTCGTTAACCATTATCTATTTTCCACAACGTTTCTTTTACTTTATAACATTACTGGCGGTGGAAAAAGCTAAACGTCTGAACAAAATTTACAATATCAAATCTGAATCGAAAAGGAATGAAAAAAAAAATAAGCAACATTGAGATATTCTATGAGCTGGGACCTATTTCACAAACAAAATTTTGAGAGAATCTCATAAGAAAAACTCAGTGTGAAACGCATTTTTTGTATGGAAAATTGAAAATATTCCACAAAATGTGAGAATATTTCCAAAATAATCTAAATAAAAAAATCTCAATGAGAAAAAGTGAGAATTTCTCACAAGAATTTGAATCAATCACTTGGGTGTTTTAATTTTTTTTTTGTTTTAAAAGGAGCTTGTACAGCTTTGTATTATTTGCATATTAACTAATTTGGTTTATGTCTCGGATAATGTTGTATTTATATACACACAGAGAAAAGAAACATGGCAAACTGTCGCCATGTTAAATTGTAAACTATGATTTCACAATGTAACATGGTAAAAATTCACCATGCCATTGTGAATGAAGCTTTAGAAATGTTCAGTTCTTCTCACAAATGTTCAGTTCTGTCAGACGGTTTGACATTTCTAAAGCTTCTTTCACAATAGCATGGTGAATTTTTACCATGTTACATTGTGAAATCATAGTTTACAATATAGCATGGTGACAGTTCGCCATGTTTCTTTTCTCTGTGCATACATACATGTATATGAAAGTGTCTCGGATAAATTTGACGTGTCTATGCTTGTGTTTTCATCACAAATGAACAAGAGTTATTTTTTCGTTTTTCGGCGAGGAAAATTAGTTTTTAGAAAAAGAAAACCTGTGTGTATGTCGTCGTCGTCATTTTCGTTTTTTTCTTGTTAGCACGATAGCGGTTCTGGAATCCATAAATGTGTCTGGTTTTATGATTGGATATTAGACCTGTTCACAAAACCTAAAATGCCGATTTTTTCCCGGGACGCCCCCTAACTTTTTTTTTTTTAATCCGCAATTCGCAAAAAAAAAATCACAGAAAAAAATCATGCGCCGGGGCCTTAAACATCTTAAGTGCTCAAAATGACGGTTTAACGTACTTTTTCATCTTTTGTTCGATTACAAGTTGGTCTTATCCATCAGAATTCGTCTAAAAACTTTGAATAAACATTCACATACACTCTACAATGATTAGAAAATAGATTTTCATTCAGAATTTACATCTAATTTATATGTATGGTTCATTTATATGTGTTATACTGTCTAATATATATGAGACAAGAAAAAAAAAGTTAGGAGGCGTCCCGGGAAAAAATCGACATTTTAGGTTTTGTGAACAGTAGGGTGTCTTCTAGTAGCGGAAATTCCAAAAGTGCCTGGTCTCAATCGATAGAGAATCTTTCAAAATTTCGCTGGAGAAAATTTCACATTGTTCGGTGTTTGTCTCACGTCTCCCGATTACATTGAAGTTTCCGAAATATGAAAGGGGAATTGAACCTACTTTTGTAGTTTACTAAGAAGAATATGTCACATTTTGTTTGTATCGTTTCGTCTTATTTTTCATATAAATAAAAAGTGACAAGATTTTCAAAGTGAACTGCAATAAATTAATCCCATTCTCCTTTTTTATTCCCGGAAATTTGGAAGTATCGGGAGAGATCAAACCAGCACTGAATGATTTGATATTTTCACCAGCGATATTTCGAAAGATTCTCTATCGATTGAGACCAGGCACATTTGGAATTTCCACTACTCGAAGACACCCTAGTGAACAGGTCTATTGGATATTGTGCAAGGCGTCTCACAGATGAATCCTATTGATTTTGAGCTTAATAGAGAAATGACCACGGTTGCTATTGCTATTTTTTTTTAAAATTAAATTTTTTTTTTCGCCAATCGATTGAAAATCGTCTGAAACACATTGAAAAACAATTTTTTTGGAACCCCCTTGCTTTTTTTCCAAAAAAAAAAAAAAGCAAAAACACACACATAAGGCATGGAGAGTTTTTTTCATTTTACACAATACTGAAATATCGCAGCTGCGGCAACACTCTTTTGATTCCGTAGCTTCTGTCAAACTAAATCGCCTCATTATTGCGCAACACGTTGAATCAACAAAAGTTCTAAGTCTAAAAAGAACTGTAGCCCATATTCCTGGTTCCAAATCAGAACATAAGAGTTCAATTGCTTTCACAATATTTTGGATTTTTCCACTGAAAGGAAACTGTTCGATTTGAACCGGTAAAAGGCACAGCACTTTTGTTGATACAATTTGTCGCGCAATATTGAAGTGTCTTATTCTGACAGAACTTCTGCCACAGACAGGGCCGTAGCGTTCCTCTAGCGATTTAGGCTGAGCTTACCATTAGAATTTCAGAGTTGACTATTAAAAAACACCAAAAATCGCCAAGATAGAACATCGTACATACCAAACATCAATAAAAAAAAACGCGAAATTTATCGTTACTAATACCTTACCGACTAAATACATCCATTTCGTTTGACTGGTTGGAATGGGGGTAAAATGAAATTTGACAGTAGTCAAAATGATTCAGCATAAAATTTCGCCGGTATATTTACAACTAAACAGAAAAACAATTCTTAAACGAGAGAGAAATTTG
>GL501430.1:384791-423445 GCA_000149185.1 Mayetiola destructor
CGTTCGTGTGTTTATGTCTCTGTCTGCAAATAATTTGAAATATGAAACGATTTTTTCATTTGTCAAATCGATTCATGTTGACGCAGCGTTGCCAGGTTCCCGCATACCTATGAAGTTAGCCACTAACTAATCACCAGAATTGGTTCGCGCTTTTGATATTTTTTTCTGTCCCTGAATATTAGTGATTTAATCGTTTCACTTTGAAATTTTAAGAATTTGACCGTTAACGAAATACTTCCGCTCGCCAGACTCAATGGTCTTTCTGTTCTGAGTTCATTTTATTTGATATGAATTACTTTTCCTTTTTTTTTCAAATATTCAGACATATCTCACAGCGTTATTTGTTTGTATTCTTGTTGTTCGTTGTCGTTCCAAATTTCGAATTTAAATGAGTAGTTACGTTGACACCGGGTACCGGTAAAATACCGAGTTCATTGGACGTCAACGTTCCTCTGTTTGAATTTGAATGCAATGCCTGATTTACGTTCGGTAATAAAAAGAATACGAAAGGATTGAAACCCAGAACCAAAACAGAATCAAGCGGAAGCATTAAATCAGTTCAAATTGTCTCACAACCAATGAGGCCCGAGACCCAATATATTGAAAATGATGCATATGCATGCAATGCAAATAACAATGGCTTTTGTTCTTTCGTCCATTTCCAGAGTTTGTGAGCGCTTAATTTGTGTTTCACAAATATCATAAATTGTTTGGGTTTTCCCTTTTCATTTCAAATTCCGTTCATTTGCCGAACATTTTAAATTTTACTTTTGACTTAGACAGGTTTTACAATATAAATCTCAAAGCATCGGACACTGGGGTGGTATTGAAACCAAATCAGTGGCGAAGTGAATAGAAAATTGGGATCATCGACACCTTTGCTCTTTTACCATTCTTCGTACTCACCGGATAAAGAGTGGGATGATATTGAAAACAGAATGGCAGACGCAATAAATTTGAATGAATGCAAACACCACGACCATTAGAGGCATTTGTTTTAATCGATACAAACAAGGAATTGTGATGCAAATGAGGGTCTGATTCATCCATCCATAATCGATAGCAATGATTTTGATTTGTCTTCGTTCTCATTCTCGTCCACCTGTTTTTGTTTCTTTAGCTACGCAACGGTGGATAAATGAGTGCACGTTCTCTACCAATTTTACTAATTACACAAAAATAAATAAATTGAAGCGTGCATAGTTTCTGAAATGGTTGAAAAAGATCAAATCCAATGTATATAGAATAAATTAAAATGAAATTCATACGAATTTAACATCAATTTCAATACGAAAGCTGCGTGACTCGAATGCCAATTGATGGGAATGTGATGACAAAGTAAGAAAAAAATCGGCATCAAAACCTTAACGAAAGTGGAGAGAATTTTGCTTCGAAAGAATTTAACGCATTTTTAATGCTTCGATTTAGTTTTCAATCTAACCTAATTTTTCGGTGATAGCAGAAACATTGAGCGATGTGATGGGAGGGCTATTTAATGTGTTTCACCGGGTATTTAGACTATAAAATGGACGATTTTTGTTGTTGATTTCTTTGTAAATATGCATGAATAGCTTAATTTTTTAATGAAAATCTGTCACACTTGGCTTCTGGTATTATCCCAGAAGTCATTTCGCTATATCGATGCTATTTACGTGACTTGAGTCTATTTGATATGCATTGGAATGTGCTCGTTTCAAGCAATACCATCGATTCGGCCTTAATGCAATCTAATGTTTTCGATACAAATTTCTATACCGGAATTTTCCTCATATTCTTAAGTGCCGACATTATCGATTTGGTTGCTGTCAGTTAAGGTTTTATTTCAATGGAAGCGCGTTTCGATGTGATGCATTTCGGAAACGGAAGGGAAGTTACAATAGAGTAAAAGAGCGAAGAAACGAACGGGATGAGGAAATTCGATCACAATTTCCGGTTAATGTGTTTGTTTTTGTGGGGCTGACTTTATTCGAAATAATACAATTCGATTTCGAGATATCAACTTCGATGAAGCAATCAACATGAAAATTGAAATACATATATTTCCAATTTGTGTTACCATTTGAATCTGAATTGCATGTTCATTTCGAATGTAATGTATTTAACGTTAAATGCATTGCTTTGCGATGATTATGGAAATGTTTTTGAATTCGTTCCAAAAAAGGGGTTATTAATATGTTTAAATAATTGTGATTTATGTATGTATCTATTCATCCAAACAGTCGGAGCATCGCCTTAAAATCAGAGGCTTGTTTGGAGTATGAGGATATGGTAAAATATGGACCTTATAATGAAAATGGCAACAATCTGACATTAGTTGCGATCCAATCTGATAGAACTCGTCTTCCCTCAAAGCGTAGATGGTACACGGCACCCGATACATGAGAATTAGACAACAAACATTCAATAATGATAAAATGATGTTTACATTTTACATTGAACGTAGCTAACATTTATATCAACAAACATATGATGCAATATAATAAATGTTTTATTTGATACTTAGCATGGAGTTTCAACTTAAATAAGCAAATAAAATACGTTCCGAATGCCAAACAATATGGTTTTGTATATTTTGAAATATAATAATAACAACTTAGTAACGTGAATGAACCAAGTGAAAATAGAAGGTCTCCATAGCATTACGCTATGGAAATTTTAATAAAATTGATCGGATGACTCATTCAGACCATATAAACGAAAACATTGAAGAATACACGGTTGCTGCCTCTGTCGCGGTTCCATCTCTGGTTAAAGAGTAAATTGAATGGCTATTTTATTTTTTTCGGAATGAAGCTTGTGGTATGAGTACAGGAAACGCAGGACGAATTTTATTTGAATCTAAATATGGTGTTGCAAGACCAGCTGATGCATCTTTTACCAGTTCACGCAAACGACGGTTATTCCAAGCAATTGCGTCTATACACTTATGTATTTCCACCAAAACGGTTGGTTGTACATTCGGCATTGGATATTTTGGGCCTTCGTATTTATAAGGATTTTGTTGAGGTGGTGGAACTGTTGATTTGGTATCCGGACAATCAAGTGGTTTGCATATGTTAGAGAATTTATTATAATTATCTGAAATTTTTTGAATCCCAAATCGAAACCCGTCACCATTGTAATTTGATTTTTCTAAAAGTATTAAACTTACCGAAATATTCTCTGGAGCCTGACTCAAACCGGCCATCATTGAAAACGATTTGAGGAGCCGGTGGCTGAACTATAATTATTTGATTTGTGGGTGGTATTCCTTGTATAGTTGATATCTGATTCGGTGCCGTTGATGGAGACGTGATTTGAACATATGGAACGTGTGCGCCTGCATTTTTCGCTATCATTCCTTTCACAACTGCCGCCACTGTATTAAGAAATTCTTTATCATTCGTTGTATTCAGGTTCATAATATTAATCGAAGTGATATCGGTATGGTTATTTCCCACATTGCTCTCGATTTTGGTTGACTCTTTCAAAATGTTGCCTACAATCAGAAATAATAACCTATTTATTTCAAATTTTAAGTTATACTAATATTGTAAGAATAATGGGTATGAAACATAAAACATTTTTCTTCAATGCTATCGTTTAAGCGCCATCTCTGTAACTAACCGTCAAACGCTATACTTTATGACGGTATGATCGAATGCTGAAGTCAAGCAAATGCATGAAATCTCATCATCCTCTCATTCGAATCAACACATTGACCATAGGAAGTGAATTAAGTGCAAGAAACGTTCCTGTTGTATACAGTATATATACAGAAGATGTATGGCTCTATTCAAATGTATGCACAGGACCTATAGATATACACATGCATAATATGAAGGAGACATTCGCACATTTCCCCCCATTTGAATCAACACATTGAAAAATACTGTTGAATAAATACGATGATACAATGAAGGGACGAGAGCATGAAGCAAAAGAACAGAGTTCCAACAGTATGTGTATCACTCCGTACAAGTATATGTAAGTCATCGAAACATGCGTTATTTGTTTACATTTCAAAAAGAGATGATTTACCATTTGGAAATGAAAGCGAATTCGATGCCGAGAATTATTGTTTTGTAATAGTCTCGGCACTGCGAATTCTAGATATTCCTCTCTCGGTTAAACTTCGTGACATCGTTGGCCGAAATCAGATCGAAAATCAAATTTTGAAATCAGATCGGTGATGGACCCTTAAGTGAAGAGATGGAAAAGAAAAAATTCCGGTTGGTGCTGAGTGCACTATTTTGTTTGTTGCATTTTTGGTTAATTTGTGTGCCCAAACCAGTTAGTATCCAATAATTTATAATAAATTCGTAGTTTTTGTTTGTGTATTTTGGTGCTTTTATCATTTTGGTAACAAATTTCTGATATTTTTTTCGAATTATTTTCATTAAAGAAAAAAAAAACAACAATAAAAAAAATTATCCAGTGGACAACACAAGCGAATCGATAACTGAACCAAAGGTGCTCCGAATGGATCATTTAATGACCGTTGGCTGTGGCCGAGACAACAATTTGGTAAGAAATCGTTCGAATTATTTGAATTAATTTTCTTCCAAGAAAAAGTGTTGTGTATATTGTGTGTAATATTCTGTGCAAAAATGACGCGAAGATTACATTGATTTTGTTTTTCCTTCTTTTTTGAAATGGAAACGATCAAAAGGCATGGACAGATACGTGGCTTGCACAAAAAATGTAAGAGGCATTGGAAATGATTTGATTTTGGGACAAATTGTTGGCATCAGTATACATCCAAATGCAATAATAGATATTTTGGACGCACTTTATGCGCATAAACCACCGGATGTAAGTGAAAATTTAATATTTTTTGTCATTTTTTCTTTGAATGAATAGAATACAATGGTTTCATTTTACAGGAATCGAAATCATCAAAGGATGTCGTTGTTCGCTATGGTTAACAACAATAATTCCATTATCAATCAAACCCAATCAATAAGGTACCGTTGTTGGAATTATAAACAATGATATCATTTCATTCGTAAACAAAATCAAGCTGATTCATGTCCTCTTTTTCTTTTGTTTTACAGTTTTTAAAGAACAAATACAACATCTGTTGTCTAACGAAGCTGTTTAAGTGGCTTCGAAGAATGTACAGTAAGTTTATATTTGCAAGCTACATTATAGAGATGCTGCTGGTGGAAGTTGTTCGGAATATTAACAATCAATCCTTCTATTCTGTTTCATAGGTTCTGTAAGAATACATTAAATAATTTGATAAAAAGTGATAACTGACCATCCTGACCCACACAAGTACCACATTTCGTAATTTTAGTGTTATTATCCGAAGATTTTATAGTAACAAAACAAATAAACGTTTCACCGGGGCAGAATGAGGGCCCACACAACACACCACCTAAAAGAAAAATTATTCAATTTATTACGTGATTTTAAAATTAAAGTTCAATTATTATTACTAGGAGTTTGAGCCACAATCGGATCTTGACTGTTGACAACCAAAATACATGAAAAATAGACAACAAAAATCCAACTCAAAAATATTTTCAGTAATTTTGATAAATTCATTATGTTCAACGTTAAAGCGCCACTTTCAAACTGATGTCAAGCTAAGTACGAAAACGATAAAAATAAAATTGATTCAAGTTTAAAGTCAAAATCACCTTGAATCTTATGCAAACAAATTCGAAATGAACAATGCGTGGACAAATAAATTCTGAAGTTCAGCAGATGTTCGCGTGCTTTCTCTTGTTCATTCTTTCTTTCGTTTTGTTGTTGTTCTCTGTTTGATTAAATTCAATTGTTATACATATACAAATTGGCATATCGACTAGATATCGACCAATCATTGACGATATTTTCATTCTGTCATATATGACGTAGTTCGGTTTATTGTACGAACGAATGAATGGTCGCAATTTATTTATTGATGTGCAAATACATGCATTCAAACTGAATCGAAAAACACACATTCATTCAGAGTCTGATATTGCTCGTGATGTTATCAAAATATTGAAGAACAAATTGGAAAATGTTTGGCTTGTGTCGCGTTATTTCATCTGAATAGATTCGTTAAGGCCGGTCACACAGTCTTTAGAATAGAAATATTTCATGAATATAAATATGAAAAACGTTTGTAATTGGAATGAACTTCGTTGGAGAAGTTTTGTAACTGAATGGGATTTAGTGTTCAGTGATTACCTAAGTACCTAACTCAATACATAAGAGCTATGAAACATTTCTATTTTATAACAATATTGTGACTGCAATGATTTATGTGATACTATATACCTTTGACGATCTCTAAAAATTACTTATGTACGCTAACATTGTAAAAATCTTGGTACTTCCAGGAGTCTGCTTGTATTAAGCTGACTTTAAACAATCAATAAATTGAAATTGAAATTGAATTACTGTTCCCAGAAACCAGAGACGTGCTAAATTTTTTTGCCGGATGGATTTATCTGGGAAAGCCTCGAACTCTTTGAATCCATAAATCAAGCAATTTGTTTTGTCTTTTTTGTACGAAATCATAACGATTGCGAATCGCCAAATTGCTTGGAAATTGGAAACCAAACCACAAACACAACATTCAAATGGTTAAAATCAAACATACATTTTTCTGTATATTCGATAAATCCTTTCTAAATCGTTCCCATGTGATTTGAATTCGTTATAAAGTAAAATAAAATAAATTCCAATATCAGTTGGATTCGAAGGCAGACGAAAACAACAGGCACAAATCCCGGCACGGAAAATACATCGGATCTCAATGGATTGCAGAAGAAGAAGAGTTTGATAGATAAGTACTATGGGAAAAAGTTTTAAAATAACATAGATCATACATTTCCTATCTAATTTCCACTTCCTCTTTTTGCAGCAAAGATAAATATGCATAAAAATCGCATGCATAATAGTCATACCCAATGCCAATTTGAGTTTAAAAAATAAAGTTGCCAGAAGTACGCACATTGTTGCTCAACATCGAACATATGTGTGTAGTGAATTTCTTGTGTCGATTCCAAAACAGCTTAGGGAATGAGAGATTTTTAGCTGACGTTTATCGAAAATCGACACTGAAATGAACCTTTCTCCCCGAACCATAACAATAATATAATAATATTGAAACTCTCAACACCCAAATTTATGTATATTTTTGTATATTTTGAATGTTTGAATGAATGTTGAAGTCGTTTCGTGCTATAGTATATGCGAAGGAAAAATGAAACATTTTACTTTATTACTCTCGATTACCCATCCCATGTGCAATGGCACAAAGCACACAGTATAATAATCAAAGCCAAAGCGTCGAAAAGTTTTCAATGACAATAACAATTTTATGTGCTTTTTCACCATAGTCTCACTGCTTTTCGATTCAAATATCATTCTGATGTGTATGAGTTTTGCTCGCGATAGTCCCTCGTCAAACTTCAAATCGTTGCCATTTTTGAAGCGAAAAGATGCGAATTTTGAATATTTAGTGAATACATTTATCGCCACCGATTGTTGAACATTCGAATAATCTTCCCATTCTGTGGGCCTCATGCGTTTGGTTTTAGTGAAAATTCCATCAATTCATAATATGAGAATACTTTTGAATTTTTGACATGGGATTTGCCGTGCAATTTAAAAGCCACCAAACACATTCACATTCTAATCCGACAACTTTGTTGAGTGGTTTCTCGTACTTTTTTGCATCGAACATTTAACATTGAACATTGAATATTGTTAAATGAGTTTCCAAACTTCGTATTTTTGCATTTCTAGTTTCTATTATATTGCTGAAGAAGCCACGGGCTTCTTAAATTGTTCGAGGGAAAAAATTCAAAGCCAAAATAAGATTGCATATAAGTTAATCTTTCAAATATAAGTATTCGTTTCAACTTGTTCGTCTTCTGCGTTTGTCTGAATTGTTAAAAAAAATTGTCTGAAAATATGAATCACTTTCCTGCAATCTCAAATCCAATAAACCATCACTTCAAACGGAATTCAGCTGATATCATTTATTATTTGATGAAATTTTATTTGTAAATTTTTGTTGAGATTTTTCTTTCAATATCAAAATCATTAGACATTCAACATCTTACCATCAAATAAACTGTCTATTTCATTTTTAACATTTTGCTTTCATTTCGACAGCCGTAATCCAAATTAAATCTCGAGTAACAAGGCTCATTCGAACTAAATGAAGTGAGTCTTGACAGTTTTATTGATATTTCCATCGCTTTGTTTTTGCTTTCGACATGAACGAAACGGCAAAAAAAAAATTTCTTTCATCAAAATTGGATTATTTGGGGTTGGGGCATAGGCCCACCAATTAAAGACTAATTCGTATTTCTTATTTTAAAATTTGGAAAATGAAATGTACCATTGTTTTGAATAAAGGGCTAATCAGACATCAAGCAGTTAAATGAAAATGATTTAAATTAAACAGTGATTTAGTTTTTTCTGTCGTTTTACTGTTGTTGCCATTTTGCAATGGAATTCGTTCGTGTCAATAAATGAACGTTGTTGTTTGTTCGCACGAAGATTTGCAGTCTTTATTACATTTTCAACTTGAGAATACTAATGCTTATCGTTCATTTAACAGTTTCGCATTTCGTTTATGATGATTTATTCATATTAATTTAGTGGAATAATACATAAATCCCCCGCAACTCGCAATTATTGTTAAAGTCCACGAAATCGATTTTCTTTTTTATTTCTGGGTTCAATCTGAGGGTTCAAAAATAACAATTTTAAACGATGCAATCATGAGAAAAGAGAAATGGAAAACGATGTACAAACAGGCCCATAAAGTATATGCATATTCTCGATGGTTGATCATAAATGATCTCTTTTCCGGTTTCATTTTCACATTCAACATCCAGACATAATCAATAATCACTACCGAACGACAGACACATCGTGCCCCATGTTTATTTGTTGCAATAATAATATAATCGAAAAACGAAAGAACAAAAAATGTACCGAAAGAAGAAAAATGATAACGGTAATGGAGCTATATGAAAACTCATCTCATATTTCGGAAATATACCACATTCAATGCAATCGTACATCGAGAGAATAGCCCTTCCCACGACTATGATTTTGTGAAATGGATGAAGAAAATTACATTAAGTACACTAGAGAGCAAAATACACCGGGATACATAAAGATGTGGAAGATAGTAATACATTTTTAGTTTGTTTGAATGATATGAAACCTAATAAATCGTCCAGTGTGTTTGATATCTAAATGATCTCAGTTGTGTCTGCAAACGATTCATCAATTTAATCTCAAAATAAATGATTGCCAACTCAAGTCACGCAAAAGTGAAAGCGTATGTGAATCCGATGCGTGCATTTCATAAATGGATATTTTCGTTCTTCTTCTTTTGAGTTTCTCTTTGGATTCGGCTACCGGTTGCGACTGTGATAATCTTCACATGTCATGAGTATCGCAACACGTTGCCACTTGTTCCCAATGAATAGTAATCTTTTCAATGCATTCATTTCATAAGAGGCACTTTGGTGAGAGAAAAGTATTTTATTTTTGATTTGAACAGTAATATTTATTTGGTCCGATTTATATAATCACAATGTCATATTCACCGTTCATCATGAAATTGGAACATAATTTAATAGCTCAATTAAACTGTATGGTCGTAAATTGTGTAATATCTTGAGTTGCTTGATTCGTCTTCGTCAGTATTGACATTGGTGTTGGCTTCCATTTTATTTTCATCTTCCGGCATCGAATCCGAATCGTCTGTTGGCAAATATTTATCGGGAATTTTGGTGGAATTTTTCGAGTCTGATAATTCATCAAAGTCATTATCATCAATGTCCATTTCTTTTGAATCATTCGTCATCGAATCGTTTGAATCTGGTGCTAATTCGACCTCGATGTATTCAACATTGGCTGGTTCGTAACTGATTTCAATTTCGATTTCATTTCGTTCTCTGAATGGAGGTGCCGCCGATGGTGAAACAATAATGAATATTGATTGGAGATTCTCGATATCCGATTCTATTTCATTTTCACCGTCCTCAATGATGACTGGCAACGTTAAAATTTCATCATAAGGGTTCTCAATAACTATGATTGGCCGCCTTTCCAAAAATAACAACATAATTTTAATATATTTCTTGATAAAATGACTGACAATCACGCTGAAATATCACTTAGAAATATTTGTTGATGTCCATGGGCACTACGTTCTTTATACTTTCACAAATTCAATTCGGAATTCGTAGTCATCATAGTGTGATTGCATTGATTTACCTACTTCTTTTGAATGTATTGATAAGGCAATAAGTATATGTCTAAGTAATTTTATGTGCTATACGCTTTATTAACAATCAAGCATTCAAAAGTAGTAAGTAAATTAATGCATTGCCTCTATGATGACAGCGAATTCCGAATCGAATTTCTGATAGTATTTTTACTACGTCAAAATGAAACCATCAAGTAAGCAATGACATTTTTTAGAATTCCAATTAGAAGAAAAGGAACGAATACGAGTTCGCATTGTTATGTGATGGAAATATAAATTATGGAAACCGGAAGTTATTAAACAGAACGAAAATAAAAATTTGAATGAAGACCCATTCCTTTCAATTTCATTACAAACTTATTAAAATAAATCGCAAGCCGTTTGAAAATATATTCAAAAATGATACAAGATGAGCGTGGTTTGTAAAAATTGCTGGACTATTAAAAGCTAACAATGATTGGTCAAGACTGAACGCCACAGTTTTCGATGTGGAATGATGCCATTTCATCTGGAGCCTTAAACATAATTGCTCATTTATTGTTTGAAAATTGTTCGATGTTCTCTGCACACCCGTATAAAACCGCCGCTCACTGCGTTTTTCACTTTCAATGATTTTCATTCTTTGAAACCAAAAAAATAAACTGTTCCAATATTATTTCCAAAAGAAAGGCCTTTTGTATCTTTTTGAAATGTTCTATATAAAAGGGACGGGAGATACAATAGACATAAACACTAATTTTCAACTCAAATTAAATACGAAATACAAAAACGATGAGAGGTGCCGGTATGCATCAACAAAAATAAAAAAAATGTATAAAAGATGAGCATCATTTGGAATGTTGACGATTGAATACATCAGCCAATTGTTTGGAGGTTGTTCAGTGAATAATTTTTATTGATCCGTTTTAAGTTGTCTAATGTAAGTTTTGTGTATATTTGGGTCGATGTTGAACAATATTGTTTGAAGCATAATGAAATTTTCGCGAGGTAAACATTCATTTTAAAAGCCATCATAAAATAGGCTAAAGCATCCCTATACACTGTTACGGTATACAGCATACATCCAGCTATTTGCTCGATCCTCAAAAGCATTGAAACACAAGCAACATCAAGAATTAACATACACGTAGCCACGATGCGTTCCATAGCTGATAGCAGATAGCAGATGAAAAACAGGTATAATAATGGAATATAATACGGAGAACGATGAACGTTGAACCCGCTTAGTGTGCATAGTAATTTGTGTCTGTATTCTGTACTATTTGCAATGAAAACCATGTGCAACAAACATAACAATAGATCAGCTTCATTTCAAGCTTCATTAAAATTCACCCTCAAAACAATATTATATTGGATCGCATTCAGCATACGTTTCATTCATGGACGAGAAAAAAGTATCGCTATTTTGCCATTTGTTAGCAACGCGAACTGCGAATGGCGAATAGAGAAAATTTTGAGTAAACGACACCGAAAAAACAGTCAACATAAGCTTCATTTCTCATAATAATAATGATACTGAACGATGATCACAAAATGCAGAGGTAACTAACAAATGAAGTTGGCACCAAAATGCAAACGCACGCATATTATACCTACTGAACCGAATCAAAATGAGCCCAAAATGAACAGAGCAGAACAAAGCAAAACAAAAGAATCCTCGTGACTTGAACGATTGCTACTTTTTCCGTTGAACTCATACAAAAGAAAGCACACATTGAGGGCAGAATCGCGACAAGCGTAAAAAACTTTGGAATACTTAACATGGATTTATAAACATACCGAAACGATTGTGTCTACGATGAGAGTGTTCTGTATAAGTTTGTACGAATAATTTATTTTTACGTTGTTATTCTTTCAGTGTATGCTCAACTGCTCCATGAGCCCACAAATGTGCTGATTCCGAATCCATTCATACCCACCAGAAGTATTTGCAAACATTTTACTGATGATTGTTGCCGTTTATGTTGCTGTTTTTGCCTCGGGATAATAATTCTTTTCCGTACATACATAATGTAATGGAAAAGTATAGGAATCAGTCAAAAACCAAAAACTTCCAAAAATGTTTTTTTCCATTTTTGTGATGTTTCCGAGTGAAATCAATGCATTTTGGGACGCCGTCGGCAAAATTGGGGGTGTATGTCTGTCTGTCTGGCGGTACTCTAACTCTTGAATAGAGCATTATAGAAGTTTGCAAATTGGACAGGATGATAGCCTGAGTCATACCGAAGAACTGATTAAATTTTGGGAGCATAAGACTCAAAAGAAAAATTTTTAGGTTCATTGCAGTAACTCGAATAACGCCATTTTTATGGGAGAAAAATTTGAAAATTTTCACAATTCTCAATTTTTGATCTAAAAAATGTCGCTCTAGAGTAAATTTGGGTAGTAAATCATGAATTCAATGTTATTTTTCACCTCATCTCCATTATTTCACCATTAACCACCTACATGGCTCCCAAAAGTAGTCCAAAAACTCAAATTTAGACAATAGATTCCAAACATCAAAAAATGTCATTTTAGAAGGAATTTGAGATGCTGATCACAAAGTTAATGTTACTTTTTCTTTCAATTACATTATTCCAACCAGACCCCCTTACATTGCCTCACCTAAGACCCCAAAAATAGCCTAAAACCCTAATTTTAAAGAATGGATTCTTAAGATCAACAAAAATGTATTTTAAGAGTTTCTGAACACGAATTTTACGTTATTCATTCATATTTTTTGACTGTGACTCGATACTCTGTTGGTATTTGAACACCCATTCATGCATAGAATTGACAAAATTAAAACTCTTGAAAAGTTAATCAAATTTAATAGAAAGTCAGTTTTTAGTGTAATTCTTTTCCGTACAAAATGTACTGGAAAAGTATAGGAATCAGTCCAAAAACAAAAATCTCCCAAAGTGTTTTTTTTTCTGTTCTATGAAGATTTGGAGTAAAAAGAATGCATTTGGAGATGCTGTCCGCAAAAGTGGGGGTGTATGTCTGTCTGTCTGCTGGCGCGATTACTTTTGAAGAAAGCATTAATAATAATGCTGCATTATCATCGAAAGCCAATTGGACTAGGTGATAGCCTGAGTCATATCGAAGAGCTGATTAAAATTTGAGAGTATGAGACTCAATAGAAATTTTTTTACGGCCATTACAGTTTTCGTATCTCCCCTTAGCCAAAAGAAAAAATCGAAATTTCTCTTTCATATTATTTCCTTTTCAATTTTCTTTAAATTTTCTTGTAAAATCTACATTTTTTTCCGAAAATTTCGAAAATTTCAATGTTTTCAAAATTCCAAATAAAATTGTTTTTTTCAAAGAATTTAAAAAAAAAAAAAATTTATTCGAAATTTTCCAAATTTTTTCTTCAAAGATTATTTCTTTTTTAAATTGTATTGTTGTTAATTTTATACTGAAATTAAAAGAGCCTGTACGGAAAAGTTTGTTGTCGCATGCGACTACCTTGTTCACTAATAATTCGTTCTCAAAAAGGGATTTTGAACATTTTTAGCATGTCATCGCATTTGATGTGCATTGTGCATAACGAACCTTATTCACGACTCACGGCAAGGATTTAGTTAGCATTTGTTTAATATTTTTTTATTGTATGGGATTCACTGTTTGGAACTGAAAATCTCCTAATTTTTCACTCTTTTTCATTTTTCTATTCATATTTACAAATCTTTTGAAGGCGTTCTTGTTCACTGGTTTTCCAATAGCTTACCGTTTCAGGCAGCGCTTCTTGGTTCACTCACGTGCTTCAATGAAATTTCATGTTAATGCGAGACAACAAGCGCAGACTTTTATTCTACAAAACTTAAGCCCGAAATTATCTTGAATGCTTAACAAGGCCTCAGATAGAATGGAAAAAGCATAAAAACTAAAGACTACGTCAGCTTGATGCCCGCTTTTTTTACTCTCATCAACGGAATATGAATGAGGCTGAATATCTGAAGTATAATGTAATGTAAATTTCTTAAAGTAATAACACGGACAACAGTTCTTATTAGCATTTTGGTATTTTTCAGAAATCTTGTTCTTGGTCTTGTTCTTACTTTGCACTTTTTTTATTCGGCATCCGATCATATTAAATAAGCTCATTCTTATGGCTGAACCACATTATTAAATATTCTGATCAGTTGTACTTTTTGGTTGTTTTCACTACATTAATGGCCCTTGCTTGCTAAGATTTTAATGCCGCAAATTACGAATCAGACGATGCAAACTTCTTTCAGACATCCTTACACCAAATGATTTTTATGGCATCCATTTACCATCGAAAACGCTAATGCTTTTTGTATGTGATGTAAACGCGAATCACGGATTCAATCAAAAACAATGACTTTCTCTTTCAAATTTTTGACGGAAGATTAATTACGAATCGAGTGAATTACACATTAAAAATTGTGTGGCCAAATTATTGGCAACAGTTTTTTTCTTGTTTATTATCCAAAAGGAAATACCGTTTTTGGAAATTCATTAATAAAATGAAAATGCGATATTTAATTTTTTATTTAATGTTTAACTCGAACCAACTGAAATCAAGGAGTTACCAGTTTTTAGCAGCTTCTAACCAATAAAAAGGCTCATCAGCCTCAGAGTTAAGAGGTGTGTTCTCAAGTTAAATGCATTATGAAATATTCGCAATAGTGTGATCCAGACCACTTTCCATTCAACAGATTCGCAATAATTTCATTTTTTTGTCATCTTGGGGAAAAACGCATAATTTTTAAACAGATTAATCGTATACGACATCCTAATGACTGATGTGAAGACAAAATAATTCTTGAAACTGGACGCAATTTGCGAAGTGAAGCGGAAAAAAGAGAGAAAAAATGCAAAACTGACTTAAACTGTGAGTGGCAGCAATAAATTGATAGGAACACAAATACAGCGGATATTTTCACAATGATTCATTCAATGATGCGCCTACATTCAGACGAGAAAAACATCTGGAATAAATAATAAATGAATGAAATATAAATGTCGGCGATGCTTTTCATCCAATAAAGTCGATCTGATATATAAATGCCGAAAATGCTTTCAGCTGGATTCGCGCGTTCAATGTACATACCAAAGCACTCACATCTCTCCATTGAGCAACAACATGCAGCAAAAAAAAAGATGAGGCTGTGAAATATAATCCAATCAGTATGGAGGATAAATGAAACAAACAAAAAATACGATACAAACGATTTCGGTGTCATTCTTCCCCCTCTGAAAAAAATACATTCTAACTTATAGTCCCTTGACAGTTTCGTATTTCAACTGTCGCTGAAACATTTATAATAAACATTATAGTTGACGTGCCAAAACACCAGTGAACATCAAACTGTGTAAATGTCTGGCATATCCATTTGTAAATGTGAATATATCATCAGAGCCCTTCGAAGCACCTTCATTGTGTTTGCCAAAATTAATTCTTCAAAATCTGCTCGATTTTGACTTCAATGGCTCAGTTTTTTCCATCGATTTCATTCTTATGACATTTCAAATGCTTTTCAAACACCGGCGTTTATACTATTTCCCCCTATGTGCTTTTTTATTCAGAATTGAGACCGGATGAAATATGCAGTTGTAAACTATGCTAACTGATGAGATGAAATAAACTTAGGATTTGAAAATGATACTTGATCTCTTTGTGGCTGGTATTCGGCATTCAGATTAGTGACATTACACATAACACACCGTACAATAAAGATTATTCCATATGGAAACCAAAACGATGTACAATGTGCTTTTATCGCACAATATCTGTATTTTGTATATCAATGGCAAAGCAATTGAGAATGTTTAGAAACACATTTACCCGAATAAAAGCTGTAGATTGAAGATCATTTACTTTCTCAATCTACGAGTGGCTTCAATTTTTCCGCTTAAATTTGCCCATAAAATTTATTCATATACATTTCTGAAAAAGAGAAAATGTATGTCGGCATTCACACAGGGAATAGTGAATATGTTTTTATAGGTTCTTTTCGGTAAATAAGTCGAACGAATTGCAGCTTTTTACCGGTGTTTTTCAGTTTCCTTCCAAGAATAGTTTTATATTTTTACCGCTTTATCAAAGGCTTAAATTGAGAGAACCCCAGCCATTTTTAAATCGTTGCTCAGATTTTATATCCAATGTTTATTATGGTTATGTTGGATATGTGTAATGGGTAGCGCATTCTAGAATATAATGGAATAGAATATAATCGTGTACCTGAATTGTGAATGAAATAGAGGACGACTGAAGTTGGAGTTTCAACCCCCCGTTGTTTCGTCAATTTAAATGCTAAACATTTCATGATGAATTTTCGATCCAAACCATCCTATCCAGAACTTTGAGCAAAGAGATTGAACGAGACTTTTCCAAAGGATGAGTTTATGTCAGGCTCAACGAACCCCGTTTCAAATATCTCGTTGAGATTGAATTTAATATTTATAATTATTTAAAAGTTACTTCCATTGAAATTTCAAACCGATTTTCTTCTAAATTTATTTTATTTTCAGAATTAATGCAGATATGGGAATGGCATGAAAACATAATGTTTCAAAATTTAATAGACCGGTTGCCCTGAACACAGACTTTTTTGATGAGACAAATGCTACAAACAATATGTATTTCTATTTGTTGGGTTTAACGAGGAAAAGAATATTCCTCAAATAAAATTCTGGAGAACTTGTGAATCCATTCGTTTTTAAAATTAAACAATGGTTATTTTCTTAAAGGACAGAACTATTCCAAAGGAGCGTTGAAACTCTGAGAATAAAGCAGGCAACCAAAAATATGTTGGCAACTAACATTGTTTTTAAATTATGTGAAACATCTTTCATTGGAATTCTTTGAATGTGTCATAATTTTGATGAACAGTTTCGAGTTCCAAATGCACGTTCCATTTCGCCCATAACCCATACATGCTCGTAAACATTCAATCTGCCTTCATTGTTTATGCGAATTTAAACGTTTAAATTGCTATTTGTAAGGCTCATTTCTGTATAATATTTGTTGTATGTCTCTGGATATGTTAGCTGTTCCGTTGGCTTTGAAACACAAATGAATTGTCGTCATGAATATATGGAATCGTTTAGTAATTTACAAAGAACAAGTTGCTTGTACATAAATGAAAATACATCAAATAATAATGTTAAAATATACAAACACACAAAGCACCACCAAAGGTACAGTTAATTTAGCATCTTATTCAACCAAAGACGATATAAACACGTATATCGTATATGTTCGTTAAGCGGCTTCAAATACGGTAAAATTAACGATAGAATGCCTTTTAATTTAATTTCATCGGATTATAAATGTTACAAAACTTATATTTATATACATTTGCATCATAGGTGAACAAAGGGGGTGTATCGCCGGTTTAACCTTCCGGTCATCACCAAAAAACCGGTCATCGTTCGTCATTGTTGTTGAATAATTTATTTTATGAGGAATAAAAAGGTTATCAATTCAATTTTTGAAAAATGGTTTCATGCGAGGCTAGTGTGGTGAAAAGTTTTCACTGAAAACGGAATCGATATCAAGAACGAAAAAAATTCATCTCAAGACGAAACAAATGACAACTGACACAACTCACATAGACAAATAGATAAAGAGAATTCCAGAAAGAGAAAGAGATTATTATTAAAGTAAAGAGAAATGCGACAGCCATTATTCGACAAGATATGTTGCAATTGTGCTGATAATAAATGTGGTCTTGAATGGCTTTTCAACCGAAAAGTCGAAATTGTTGACAAAAGCAAATAACGATTCCTTTTGTAACAACAACAGCAACTACAATTACAACAAATAATAATAATCATGATTATTATTCCCAGCGAAATATATCTTTTGTCAATGAAATACAGACATTCAAACATATTTCCGTATGTATATTTTACTGAAGCATTGAAGAAAATAAATGAGGAATCTGAACTTCCAAACGACAAAATATAAGCTAAATTGCTCTTGAATCAGATTTTCAACTGTTATTCGTTCATTCATTCATAGTATTCGTTCGGGCGATATATGACAATAATAAATTATTATTTGAACTTTCTTTCCTTAACATGTATTCAGTATTCAGTTAAACCAGTATCACCACTGCATCTATTACATATTAACGTGTATTGTCGATTATAATTAGCCCAAGTTAGATTTGACAAACGTAAAAGTTCAATAAAAGAAATTTTCATAAATTCGATAAATGCGGTTTTCAATTTCATGAATTTTATCTGTGATCTTTAAAATATTCAGAATTCAGATGAATCAACATTAATAGCATTACCTCATTTGGTACACTGTGAAACAAAAAACCGAAATTTAAATGAAAATTCAACAATAAACTAAATTTCAATGGAATAACACAAAATGTTGGCAGATCTTTAATCTTCAATTCAGTTCGAAACTAAAAATTGTGTTGAACATGAAAAGCGATATATTTGTGTACATTGGATGCTGACTGCTAATGATGGGATAATATTACGAGAGATGGAATCCGTTAGTCTTAACCTGTAAACACATACGTGGAAATGAAAATCGATTGGAAAATTCGTTATGCCAATGGAAGCCAAAATGTGCTATGCTCTGACAATGAGACGAACCAGAGCACAGAGGAGGGACGAAGAACAACAATATGAAATTGAATCGTCTGCATAACGAAATGCAGTAACATCCACACCATTTAGTGAATTATTTGAAACGGACAAACCCGAACCAAATTTATGTTGTCAATCCAAATTCATCCAATTGTGAAATCAAAATACAAAACTAAATTTACCGTTCAGAGACGATTTCTGTTCAACATCTCTCAGTCTATCTAATACTCGCTATTCAGGACACACATCATTGTTAGACTGCTGCCTGCCCTTTTCTGTTGTTCTTGTTTTTGCCAATATTTTTTATAATGATTTTTTGCTGTTGTTGCTGCTATCGCTCCACACTCTTCGGGATGTGTACATTTTCTGATCAATTTCCGTTTGCATTTGTATTTATCTGCCTCGTCAATTCAATGTTGTTTTTATTGTTGTTCGATTTTCGAATCGAAAGAAAGAGATAGAATCGTTTCGCATGCATCCACAATTGAATTCATCATCTACATTTTGCGATATTGTAGTTTTATGACGCACACAAATACACATCGAAATAATTGAAACGGCACGTATGATCCGTATTTGAGCTATAGCTGGGACCCAGTCATCGATAGAATGAAGAAAAAAACAGTCAAATAGCATTACCGCCGAAAGAGTAAAGTGAGCACGATGAACACAACGAGATAATGTATTAAAGGGAACGATGTTCAATATTTTTTCCTCTTGAACGGTTTATCGTCGTCAACGTCTGATTCGACAAAAGCAATCAGAACAATATTTTCAATTGGGATTCATAGCATGTTCGTGTTCATAACTAGAATTGATTTTGAGCTAAAGAAATCAATTTTATTGCTTCGATTGCAATTTCGATAAATAATGAATCCAAAACGACAAAGGTGATGCAAAAGAAAATATGTTTTCGCTTAACGTTGGACCCAGTTTACAACTGGAAATCTATTGATGGCAATATCGAAACTAATTTCCATAAATTTAAAATCAAAGGCGAGTTTATTGAAAATAATTTCATTCATTGTTGTTTCCTAAATTATCGACGTTATACACGCAGGTGTCCATTCAGCCATGCTTATGAATCGATTTTTCCATTACATTGTGAATTGTGAAAATGATTGCATTTTTATGAGCATCTTTCGGCATTTGAATTCTTTTTTTTACTACGGTTGATCCGACGATGAAATGTTATGGGCCAACCTTTTTCGTAAATGGTTCTCCCATGATGTTATCTGCCTTCTGGATTTCTTATGGATTTTGTGTACTACGATGCAGGCCTTTATCCGATACTTAAATAGGTTGAGTAAACTCAAGTATTCGTACTCAGATCTGTGTATTAAACGAATGTATGGCCGTATCGACGAGCGCGTTGGTACGTGCTGCCAAGTCTCCGTACATTGTATCTGTATCTAAGTCTCCATACATTAGTATGGATTCTTGAGTTTACTCGTCCCATTTAAGTATGAAGCCTTGCTACGGTGTCTTAAAATATGTTGACGTATCTATTCATTTCATTCTGACGACAAAATAACGATAGTACAAAGATTTCATAAAGAATCTAGATGACGTATCGGCTTACAAACAACAGAGAATAAAAATTATACAATATAAACGTATGTGGACGTTATAACACCGTGGTTTCTCCATTCGGAAAAGATTTTAAAGTTTATCCTTGGAAAGACTATAGCTATCACAACGACTTCAATACTTGACTGAAAGTTTCAGTTATTTAAAGATTTCATTTTCTTCTCGTCTAAGGCTAATCATACCCCAACAGCATAGCTTATAAAGCCAAAACTATTCAAATTGATTCAGAGCACAGTTAATCCACCATTCATTCCAGTGCGCAATGCACAATGCAAGCATACATTTCAATGAAATGTAGCATTTTTGTCGGGTTCAAACAAAAGAAAAAATCATTCTTTTTACCTTCATTTGCATATTTTCCATCAGTAATCCAGATTATAGTTGCGTTATATCGTCACATACATTATTGTATGGTTACAATGATGCAAGTAAACGGAACAATCAGACACAAAAATTACGGTCTCGGTACGTTTACTGTTAATGACAACATTTATTTTTTACAAGTGCAACCCAAATTGTGTCCCTGCTTGGGCTTTTTTCGGCACCAAATCCTAGTGTTGCGCACATACCTGCAAGCAAGTAAGTTGAGCAAGCATGCTAAGCAAGTAGCAGGTAGAAAATTGATCAAGCAAGCAGCAGGAAGTCAATAAGCTCGAGGAACTTAGCTTCCTCAAGCGCGTTAAGTTCAGAAAGTGCGAAATCAAGAAGCAAGTAGGTTCAAGCAACATAAGTAGATCGAATTGCTTCAGCAGGATATCCTGCTTACCTTGCTCGAACCTACTTGCTGACTCAGACTGCTTGATTAGCTTCAGCATGTTAGTTTGCTTCCTCGCTCGGCCATTTTCACGCTCGGAATTTTTTTCTGGTCTTCAGAGATGTTTTCAAAAGAATTTCCGTTCTCGTACAGACCAAAAGAAATTACAAACAGCTTACAGAATAAAAAAATTCTCACTTGATCCGGGCCCAGACCCTTAAATGCATTTCATATGGAAGTTCCATAGTACTAGGAAAGAGTTCGTATCGATCTTAATGAAAGGTGTCCCGAAAGGGGGACCCTTTGGGGGGGGTCCTTGGAGGGGGTCCTTTGGGTACCAATTAGCTAGCCCCCATGACCCCCCCCTAAAAGACCCCCTCCCATGGACCCCCCCCCCAAGGACCTCCTCTTGAGAGTTTCGCTCCGTATACAAATAAGGGGAAAGTTAGAAAGAGAGAAATAATTTGCCACTGTGCGTATATTTGGGCATAGTTGGGCGTACTTGGGCGTACCATGGCAATATAGCGGCGTACATTGTGCATACTGGCATAGTGCGCAACACTAGACCAAATCGAAAACCATTCTACAAATGATGTACACGTGTTTTTTTCGATGACAATGTGAAATATAAAATACGTCTCACGATGTTCGTCGTTCAAATTGTTTGCGATCAATGGATACATTTGCTCATGCTGAGTTATAAGGCACAAGCTATTTACACGCATTTTCGTGTATTTAGTAAAATTTTACTAAATACACGAAGGTAAAATGGCACAATTTATTTTTCTACAATTTCGGAATGTGTGCGTTTAGTAAAATTTTTCTAAACGCACGAAGAAAATACCTTACAATTAATTTATCCAAATTTTTGAATGTGTGTATTTAGTAAAATTTTACTAAATGCACGACATTTCTGTTTTTTTCAACTAAACGATTGTATATAAAATTTATTTTTTCCGGCCTTTGGATTTCGGACGGCCAACAGACTCCTTCGTTTGGTCGAATGTTAAATAAGATGGGTCATCTTTTCCATCCACAACCTGAAGAGAATTAAATCGAGCTGACCGCCGAGCTGAAGTTTCGATTCGACTTCGTGGAAATGGTCGTGATCGCATTGACTCAACTCTTGTCGATCGCCGGGCTGGAGTTTCGATTCGACTTCGTGGCAATGGTTGTGATCGCATTGAGTTTATTCTTGTTGACCGACGAGCCGGAACGATAATTCTATTTGCAATATTCTCAGACATAGCAAAAGCTGATGTCTCAACTGGTTCATGTAAAAAATCGAGACTTGCCAAACTTATTTGCTGTTCGGTTTAGTGCTCTGAAATGGAATTTCATCAATGAATTCATTATGGATTTTCAAGCGTATTGAATCTAAAATGGCAATGAAATTTACTATTGGCTTGAAACGATGATTGATTTGGTGATACGTTTGTTTTTTGTGCGACGGACGAGTTTTCTAATTCATTATCATTAATTGTTACATCAAAAGTTTCGTCCTGTTCCATTGGATCGTTTTTCGGCACGGGTGAATTCGACGTTTCTCCTAGAATTACCTCAACCAGTTCGATTGGATCAGTTTCTGTATTTATACATATTTGTTGTTGGCTTTCATTTTCAGCCTCGCCTGAATTGTATTAATTTTGTTCGTTGAGTTCAAGTATTCATGGCATTTTAAATATTCAGCTACAATTAGATCAAAAAAGAAATATTATTCACCATTGATCCGAGTTGTTTCATCATTGGTATCATGTCGAGGTGACGAAATAGCTGGTTGCATTATCAGGAGCTCAGATCTCTGTGGAACACCTGAAATAAATAAAAGAATATTTATTCATATTGGAAATCGATTTAGAATGAATGACAAACTACCTTCTTGTTGAGCTGAGACCGTTTTAAATAATATTCTATTCATCAGCAGCTCTAATGAATTTTCGTACTGTTTTATTGCCGAGTCGAATGAATGTTAAGACATATCAACTATAGTCGCAGCAATTCTTTCGAAAACAGAGCTTGCTTTGGCAACTTTTTCTGAACGTGTCAAATTTCGTGGAAGTTGAACTTCTTCCGGGATTTGGCCTGAGTGAAATTGAAGCGTTTTCTGTAAAATGGTTTCCAAGGTTGATTTGTATCAACGCTTATGGCATAAGAGTGGTGAGAACATTTCGTTCTCTTTTAATTGACGGAATTTCATTATGTGTTCACATGGCAAACCCATTGTGTTGTGGAAAATACAATTGCAATTATCTTTCGTCGTATACAAATAAAATCTTTGACCAACGGTATGTGCTGAATCTGCATCGACTTGTGTAAACTCGTAATCAGCTGCTTTGTTTATTTGTTTTGAAACATGATCGAATGCGAACGGAGTCAAAAAACAACGGTATTGATACGAGTGGTCTGATTCACCTCTTTTTCTTGTTGGTTGTTTTTGAATCGTGTTGATTGTTTTGATTCGTCTTTCCGTTTTCATAGATGATACCAAAATCAAAAGATCTTTGAAAAATGTTTTCATGGGCGCATACCAACAAATAATTGCTTTTAGTTTCTGGTTGAATGATTCAGAGCGGTTATTAACTCGATTTGCAAAATGGGTTCGCTTATTGACGCTGTAACCGACCCACATTTTACGAGTATCCTCAACATGCCAATTTTCATTGAATTATCGCATCAAACTATTTGAACCCAGAGCGTTTTTTGTAAAACGGTTTCCAAGGTTGATTTGTACCAACGCTTATAGCATAAGAGTGGTGAGAACATTTCGTTCTCTTTTAATTGACGGAATTTCATTATGTGTTCACATGGCAAACCCATTGTGTTGTGGAAAATGCAATTGCAATTATCTTTCGTCGTATACAAATAAAATCTTTGACCAACGGTATGTGCTGAATCTGCATCGACTTGTGTAAACTCGTAATCAGCTGCTTTGTTTATTTGTTTTTTGTAGTTGCATTGATTTCGGCACCCTGTGCCACAAGATCCGATACTTGTTAGGCCGTACTTTCATTTTCGTTTGTCTCAAAATCATAAACAAGTCCAATACGTTGCATTGATGCAACCATCAATGGTGTCATTCCGTACGGTCCTTCGAACATTTACATCACGTGGCTCTTGATGCGATGGTGGTGTCATCATTGAACCAGGTACACGTATAGCAGCCGATTCAAAATGTAGTTGAGCCCATACGCGATTTGGTTCTTCATAGTCCGTTGATACATTTGCATCGTATTCATACATACGGCTTCGTTTGGCAACGTGTTGTTCATCGGTAATGTCATCAAAGTTGGCCATCGATGGATTTTTGTTCAAATTTCGCATTTCATGGCCGTCTGGACCACGTCGCGGACCACTTCTTAAATGGAATCCTTCTGGAAGCCAGGTTTTGCCATAAGCACGTTTTCGTTTTGTTGTTACCAAAACACCGACGACCGCACAAATCATAATACATCATCGTTTGGCCGAATTATTGAGTCAACGCCGCGCACTTGATAAATTGGAAATTTGCCACTAATTATACGTGCATTGGCCCCAATAAAATGAGCAACACCTATCGCCGTATCAAAACATTCGGCTCCCTGCATCGAAATACAACGGTACTCGATTCGTTTCACAATCCAATCCATCCCAATTACATTCGGCACGATTACAAACATCATTGCAAATACCATTCGCGTAATTCGTTTGACAATATAAATCATCGAAACATTGTCTCAAACTGCGTTCACAATCTCTGCCATCGAACAAACAATGCTGATTGTTACATTCTTCGTTGCAGACACCATTTCCGAATACTTCCCAGCAATTGTTCGATGTGCTGCTTGTACAATTAAGCCATGGATTGATACCGAGTGTACAGTGTACAATCGCCACCATCGAAATCGCACGCATATGTGTTACATTCTTCGTCACATTTTCGATTTTGACTTTTCACCTTACAACCGTTCTTTGTGCATTGTTCCCGTTGATAAGCTAAATCGATTTCATAGCCGTGTCCATTTTGACCGCCCCATCCTTTGAATAAAGGATCGTACTCGTTACATGTTATTCCTGACCATCTTGGTGGACAGAAGCAAGTAAAATCACCCAATTTATTATCACAAGCTGCATTTTGCTTGCATGGATTCGGACTACATTCATCAACTGTATACAGTATTGATATATCAATTTCACATTTTTCGCCGCTCGTTCCAAATGGACATATACATCGATAGCCACCTCCAATAATCGGTTCACATCGGCCAGCAAAACATGGATTTGCATCACAATCTTGACCAATTAATTCACAATTTTTTCCATAATATCCTTCTGGACATTGGCAATGATATTCACCTTGTCTCGCTCGGCATACACCTCCATTTTGACACGGTGCCGATTCACATTCGTTAATTTCCTTCTAGCAATATGATCCGGTGTATCCTAATTGTAAGAGAATAATACATTTTTAAATTGTTGTTTAAATTCATTTTTTCGTTAAATTTTATCATATATATTAATACGCCAACACATTCTTTGTTAAGACTACCAATTTTTGTAAACAATACACCATTGGAAACGTCCTGACGAGTAGATTTGCAGAATATATTAAATATTCAAAGGTGAAAAATCAGGTTGAAGAGGAACATGTAATTCTTGGTACGATACATACAAAGAATATTCACATGTACACAGCTCGATATACGAAACAGAGAAAAACGAAACGCACGCTACAGCAGGCGCTCAACAGAAACGAAAGTATATGTGTCAGGGCTTGAAATAGTGGTCAGTCAGGACCAAAATGGTCAGTCAAGATTCCAATTTAGTAAGTCACAAATTGTGATTTTGCCAACCTTATTTTCTCAACTAAACTCATTTTCAAACGTATGAGTACTTTAAATTGCTGCGCGCGCCAAATTGTCCACTTATATACTATACGTACTGCCATCAACTGAATTGTCAAAATTTCGTATTGTCACTGATACAACAATTCATTTTGCGTGATTCATAATTCTTTAGTGAAATTAAGTCTCAACCAAAATAAAAGTGTTTTGTTTTCAAATTATCGTGCATCAGTTCAAACAATCGTTTGAAAATGAAACTACGATCAAGCTTGTCAGTGACAACTGAGAACAAATACCTCTATATTCACTACAATATGCCAGATCTGGTAAACTGGAATCCGACTGCGGCGGCGAATTTATTCGTCAGAGAAAAGGCACGTCGTGAGCGAGATACTACCACTGCAGCTGGAAACAAGCCGAGAGAGCAACCATATTTTAAAGGAGTTTTCTCAGAAGCGCGAAAACTCGCCTATCCTGATACCGATGCTGAGAAAGCGGTTGACAGTCAAAGAGAATCTTTGAATAAATTCTTTAATTTTTATTGTTACCGGAATGTTCCATAGTTTTTAGATCAGTGTCAAACAGATACACGAAACGAAATAATAAAATAATTTAATTCTCTTGAAGAAAATTTTTTTTGGTCAGTCAGACAAATTCCTTATTTCATGCTATGATATGTGTGCATGGGGTTGGACGCCATCAGCACATTATTATATATCAAAACTCATTAGCACAAATTAGCGTCATTAAAAAATATCAGAAACTGCATTATCGATCTTTTTTTTGACACATGCTTTGACATTTGTTTGCGAATTTATTTGAAAATCTGACTGTTCAGCGGTTCATTTGATGTGTGAACAAATAGGGCAAATACATCGGTCACTGCGTTCGGCGTTCACTCAAAATCCAAAAAATCAAAAGCGAAATGGTAAATGTTTGTATTATTTATTATTGATTTGTTCTTGACACTAAGTACGATTTCGATTCCGACAGAACATATCAAAAGACTTCACGATTCTTGAACGATTCACTGCCGAAAAATATCCATCGAGTTTGAAAGCAATATTGATTGCCAGTGCGTATAACTCATTCGCCAGCTTGCGCCGTTTAAATTCCGAATCGATCCGAGAAATCGAAGAATTCATAAGTGCTAACCGAAATTTAATTATCGATACTGTTTATCAAAACATGTATCAAAATCAAGAACCGTTCAAGTTCCTACCTGGTCACAAGGCTATCCTTTTGGGAATCCCAGACCAAATCAAGGAGCTGGATAGAATCAAAAATGAAAAAAAGCAAAACAAAAAATCAATGGAAAAGCCAAATCGTGCGCAAGTATCCGAAGGTGATCTCAAAAACCAGTTAGCATTCAATTTGGTTAACTACTACTCTAAAAACAACTGCCCGTTGCCAGAAAATGTTCTCACGACACGCAATTTAGTCGAGTTCAAACGTCATCCGAATGGCGTAGATGCCTGTTGTCGTTTTGTTTGCCCATTTTGTCCAAAAGTGCTACCAGTCAGCTATAGGGAACATTGGCGGTCAGGAAATTTGACAACGCATTTAAGAGAACACGTAGAAAAAGAAAAAGAAAGAATGGAAAAGATGTTGGCAGCCCAAGTAGCTGAGCATCATTAAAATACTTTTTCGTCACTTGTTTTATCAATGTTCGAATAGAAATAACACTATAATTTGATTTTGATATTCTTGCTAATCTATTTATTTATCAATCAAGAAAAAACGACTTATTTATTCAAATTATTCTTTTTATTGAATCGAAGAAATGTTAATAATAAATTCACCAATAAATTGCATTAAATGCAAGTAAAAAAATCTTGAATTGATTGATTGATCGAAAAAGAAACTTATGATGAATTGGTTGATACCAGATTGAATGTGGAAGCGTATTTTAGCATAGATTTTGAGCTTCAGTTCTACTGGACTTTGCGGAAGCATTCAAAAGAGCAAACGATGGGCCCAGTGTAGTATTCAATGTCAATATTCCCACGGAAGGTCTTTTTACAAACACTACACTTAACGGAAGCAATGTTGTATCGATTCGCCGGTACCAGAACACGTTTGCAGTGACGTGGTTGAATGTTATGATCGACATTTTGTGGATCACAGCCAATTCGAACATTTCGATCGTAATGTAGAGAGTTTGAGATGGATTGTTTGACATTCTTTGAACAAGCTGCAAAAGAAAATATCAATTAAGGAAAATGATTGACAAAACACGCATATATTCACAATTTATCTATGGAAATACGAATGAGATTAATTCTCACCAGTTATACCTGATGCAACATCATTGTTTGGTTGTTGGGCACTTGTACTTTGAATCGGTTGCAGCACACTTGCACTTGAGATCAAATCTGCAAAAATTAAATTGGTTTTTTTCGATTATATTCAATTATTTGCGCAAAATGCAAGTTAAAAAGTCTCTTCTAAATCTTTACCTTCATCATTTACCGAAGAAACATTTTTGTCACAAACATTAACTTGTTGCTCATTGGTCGATGTAATTGGATTTTCGGCTTGACCAACAATTAATAAATCTTCATAGCTAGTTTGGATTGCTGATCCAATTTGCAAATTTTGGTCATCATCAGCATTTTGGCCATTATCCATATTGCAATGGGATGACAGCTGTGAAATTTCATCGGCTGACAATTTTTGCATGATTACTTGCACAACATTATTGTTTGGCGCCATTGAATCACGTTGAGCCATTGTTGGTTCTGTCAAAAATTATGATTTGAATGTCGTTGTTTGATATCCTAGCACATTCTCAATGCGTATAACATTTCGAATAATTACCTGAGTCGAGTTCCGAATGAGTACCATCAGTAGATTTTGAAGGACAAATTGGTGCAACTTGAATGGATTCAACTGTAAATTGAATTGAGAAAACATCATGTAAAAATGAAAATTATGAATTCATAAATAACTCTACCTGAGTCCATCGAAACGGCATCACAGGCGATATCTTGGCTATGAATTTCCATCGACTGTGTGCCTTGCTTGTTTGTCTCTTCTTCAACTGAATGAGCAACCGGTTGATGACGAAAAGTGTCTGATGAACTGGTTGCGGCACTTTGATCGCTATTAATACCGATAGAACTTTGCATTTGATTGTCAATTTCATCGTTTTCAACTTTTGAACCGATTGGGGCATTGTTGACGAATGATGGTGGCACGTCCGTTGCAGTAAGAAACAATGGACCAACATGCCGGTACATTAAGCGTTTACGGCATAATGGACATTGAGAAACTCTCATAAAATTCCGAAAATGTTTAAAATGTAACCAGAAAATGAATGTTCCCAACATGGCTTGAATCAACTTACTTTTTACGCTGTGCAGTATCCCAGCATTCCATATGAAAAACATGACCACATGAAGTCACTTTCAATTTTTTTTCGCCGAAAAAAAGTCCAACTTGACAAAATGGACAATCCATGTTTACTGAAATAATTTTTTTCAATTTATTTTTGGTGTTTCGTTGAATTAGATGTGTTCTCGTTCTGTTTTTAAGTTGTACAAGTATAATTGAAATGTGAACCGAATCGACTTACACTCTCTCTGAACGGTCAATGGCTACTATGATGTCGCGCCACTTTGAACTGTGATCTGTTGCGCCTTTTCGAATTGTCACTTGAAACGTCATCACAATACGAATGAACAACTAAACAAATGACAATTACCGATAAACATACCGACAGAGGAAATCATGGAGGAAATTCAAATTTTTCATGATGGATGCCGACATTTATTGCTTATTGAAAAAAAGAAAATGAATCATTATTATAACCACCATAACATGTGAAATTACTTAATGCCTATAAATCGTTGAACTTTCGTTTGTTTGTGACTGTTTTGAACCTTTTCAATCGATCCTTGCTCAACGCCGAGCTGGGTTCGGTAAGCATCCATACCAATGACGATTTTCTTATGGTTTTTTCGTCTCCATGTTCATCCATAACAGTGGTGAGTGCAGACTTTTCACCAGTAATGAACAACTAAACAAATGACAATTACCGATAAACATACCGACAGAGGAAATCATGGAGAAAATTCAAATTTTTCATGATGGATGCCGACATTTATTGCTTATTGAAAAAAAGAAAATGAATCATTATTATAACCACCATAACATGTGAAATTACTTAATGCCTATAAATCGTTGAACTTTCGTTTGTTTGTGACTGTTTTGAACCTTTTCAATCGATCCTTGCTCAACGCCGAGCTGGGTTCGGTAAGCATCCATACCAATGACGATTTTCTTATGGTTTTTTCGTCTCCATGTTCATCCATAACAGTGGTGAGTGCAGACTTTTCACCAGTAATATTATTATCATCAGAATCGCTTTGACAAATTTGTTCATGATATTCGGGATCATTTTCTCCATCATTTTCTTCTACATCGCTATCGTCATAAGCCATATCCAGGTCATTAATTTTTGATTTTGATTGAATATGAAAGTTATCGATGTCGTATGGACCGAAAATACCAAACTCTGTTGCATCTTCGATTGCTTGATTCTTAGCTCTGATAAGAACTGCATCCAATTCATCGTCTTGGGGCAGTGGAAAATTTTTCGATTTTCCTTCACGTTTATTTGGAAAATGTATCGCCTGATCTGCCAATTTCACATACGCTATATCATTCTGAACCTCTAATCTTCCCAGCATATGAAGCAGTTCATAAAGTGAAAAATTTATCTTTGTGTATTCAACAGTGCCCATTGAACGAAGTTGTCTGAATGCGTTTTCACACATTTGACTATCAAATAACGAAACGAGGAACTGCTCGGGTTTGTTTTCTTCTCGAAATTTTTTGAGCATCGTAATAAGATTTTGTGCATTGATTTCAATGCACATATATGAATTTGAAGATATAAAATTATCTTTAAGAGTGAAGGATCTCGATGCCAGTATATTTTGTCTCCATATGCGTAGAAAGAAAACGGCATGCCAAATTTGAAAAACTCTTTCAGATGGTGAAATATCTCTTTGCAAAAAGCTCGAAGTTGCTTCTTTACAGATTTCGAGGTATTTCACGGTGGCTTTACTTGACTGGACGTTTTTTTCTAATGATTCAATGACACGAGTTTCTGTGATTTTTTTGAATGATGTGAAGTTCATTCGATCGATGGGACATACATCAGTCATACAAAGTCCATGTGTGCTCTTTTGAACCGTCCTCACGAGAGTCTTCAAGTGACCAACATTAATTCGATGAGAGCCCAACGGAAGAACTATGTTTGGTTTTAATAGCCGATTGCGAAGCTTTGTACCAATGTGTGTAGGATCTTGAACAACTAAAACGTTTTTATCAGCTAAGTTGCTCATTTGGTAACACATCGCCGATAATAGTCTAGGGTCACCATCAGAAGAAACTCCCACTAATTCGATACCATTTCTGTGAATGTATATATATTGAAATTAATCTCCACGCGAACAAAGAATCGATTATTTTAAATGAAATATACCTTTCGAGCTCAAGTCTAATTGATTCCCATCGTTTGATAACATCATTTGATTTGAAATTGTTGTTTGTGCCAAATAGCTGTAACACATACGGGGGGACACTATCGTCGAGTGGTTGGACCATAACTAGATACGCATACCTGGATCTTGGCTTCTCAAGATGTTCCCTGATCATATTTTCGTTGATTGCAGGAAAACTCAATGGTATCGGCGAACCATTTTTATCATCAAGTGGTGCAGTTAGGCCCACCAATTGATCGGTAATTGAGCAATATTGCACTTTCGATGTGATCATTGTTGCATCTTCTGCCAGCCAAACACGTTTCACCGTTTTCAAATCGTTTAAATAAGCTGCCAGTTCCTGACACCGTAGTTTTCCTTCAATCACTCGGCATTTTGTCATATCGACACATCGTACTGGATAGGAAAGATGAACAAATCAAATCAATAGTTCACTTAATGCTTTACACTTCTACTTACATATAGTCTTTATAGATGGAAGTGGGAGATTGTGGCATAAAAGTTCATAACAACTACGACCACAATGCAAAAAAACGTAGGTAGCAAAGAACCGAATAACATCATCATACTTGTTGTGATATTTTGTTTTGAACAAATTTTTTTCCGCCGTCTCTATCATTTTACGTAGCGCTAATGGAAAATCATTTTTAGTTATTTGTAGGTCTTCACGTTCACCACATATACTTGTATGATTCGATAAATTCGAAATGAAGGCCCGATGTCCCGGTAACAGTTTGAATACACTTTGATTTTGATAATAATTCGAATGTTTACATTTGAGACCATCAATTGTTTTACGACCGTGATCGTTCATATAATTTTCAATTTCCAACAAGCTATCTTTCGTAATGTTCCTTAAACTGAACAATGTTTCAAAGCCAGAAGCAACCAAAATTTCCTTCATGCACTTTGGTACTGGCTCGGCAATATTTTCTTCTAATTTATTCCAATTCATCATGAGAATACTTCTTCGAAACAAAAAAACACGATAAAAACTTCAGAAATCATTGAACATGACAGTTCTGAAATTCGTCGATAATGCAGTTCATGTCATTATTTATCATTATCGCATATTAAGCGACATCAGAGCTCATTAAATTATTATTAGTATTTAGTAGACATAGTAATGTGAATGAGAGAAATTTAATGCAAATCAAACGTCGCGACTAACCCCATGTATGATTCGATAGATTCGAAATGAAGGCCCGATGTCCCGGTAACAGTTTGAATACACTTTGATTTTGATAATAATTCGAATGTTTACATTTGAGACCATCAATTGTTTTACGACCGTGATCGTTCATATAATTTTCAATTTCCAACAAGCTATCTTTCGTAATGTTCCTTAAACTGAACAATGTTTCAAAGCCAGAAGCAACCAAAATTTCCTTCATGCACTTTGGTACTGGCTCGGCAATATTTTCTTCTAATTTATTCCAATTCATCATGAGAATACTTCTTCGAAACAAAAAAACACGATAAAAACTTCAGAAATCATTGAACATGACAGTTCTGAAATTCGTCGATAATGCAGTTCATGTCATTATTTATCATTATCGCATATTAAGCGACATCAGAGCTCATTAAATTATTATTAGTATTTAGTAGACATAGTAATGTGAATGAGAGAAATTTAATGCAAATCAAACGTCGCGACTAACCCCATGTATGTGTGTATGTAGCATTCTTTCCCATTGACCCTTTGTCTGTGTGTTTTGTTTCTCTCAGTTTTGTTTTTCGCTATGTGTATGTGCTTCACTGACCACTAGATGACATTGTTTAAAAAATATTTTTTTTTGATTTTTGGTTTGGTCAAACCTTTTGCGCATGGCACATTACATGAAAACATCAAGGGATCCGCACTCGGTGTTTGATAGGAAATATGTGTTTGTCGGAGTGTGTTTAAGAAGGAATGTGTGTGTCAGTGGCTGTTAATGAGGCTGAGTAAATGAAATATTGAAAAAAATATTTTCATGAAATCAGACCGAGCTAAGCAAACATGACTCATTTTCAAAATTAAATTTTTGGATTTTTCAAACTTTTCTCCCATAAAAATGGCGTTGTTCGAGGTACTGCAATGAACCTAAAATTTTTTCTTTCGAGTCTTATGCTCCCAAAATTTAATCAGTTCTTCGGTATGACTCAGGCTATCACCCTGTCCAATTTGCAATCTTTTATAATGCTTCTATCGAAAGTTATAGCATCAACAGCCTAATCTTGCCGACGGTGTCCCGAAATGCATTGACTTCACTCGGGAACATCATAAAAATGAAAAAAAAAACTTTTTTGGAAGTTTTTGGTTTTTGACTGATCCCTATACTTTTCCAGTACATTTTGTACGGAAAAGAATACACGTAAATCTCTAAACAATTAATTGAGAAATTATTTGTTATTTGAGTAAATTTTTTGATTTTCTGGCAAGACAGATACTGGATTCACTAATATGCACAAGAGGTAATACCATAATTCCATCGTATCTAATTTGAACAGGTTTATAAATAATTTTTAGTGACTGTGTCAACCCGAAATTTTAGATGTTTTCTTATCAAACGATTAGAAATTGTCCGAAACGTATAGAGAAATAACTTTTGTTATATAATTTTTGGTAAAAAAAAATAAAAAATAAAAATAAAAATAAAATAAAAAATTGATTATTCACCTGGAATGCAAATACATCGAAAATATCCTGGATAATCAATACAAATGCCTTCATTCTGGCATGGATGGTTTTCGCATTCGTTAACATTTATTTCGCAACGTAGGCCAGTAAATCCACGTGAACAGTTACAGGCAAATGAACCGGGTGTATTGACACAAATGCCATTATGTTCGCATGGTGATCCTTGTGCACATTCATCAATATCTTCGGTACAATTAACGCCTTTGTAACCAGCAGCACATGAACAAGTATATGATCCATCAACTGGACTTGTATTACAAATAGCATCCATTTGACATGGATTCAATATGCAAGCATCATCCAAATGACAAAGTAGTCCTGTGTAGCCAGGAAGACATTGACAATAAAAATTTCCAACACCATCAATACATGTGGCATTATTGTAACATGGTGTGTTAACACAATTGTCAATATTTTCACTGCAATCTATTCCATCCCACACAATTAGTAATAATACTGTCGTGATAAAAACGTTAATCAAAGACTTCATTTTAAAGGAAACTAAAAACAAACAGAACTGAAAACAAAGGATGCTAATGCTTTCGCTGTTAATTTGATACTGTGAGTTGGGTGCTGTTATTTTAATTTGTCTTGTGTATGAAATATCCATTATTGAACAAAATATGTTTGTCATTGAATCAATGACATAACAAAACCAATGTCATGGATATCAAATTACATTATACCAGTAATGTTCAACTGAATTTTGGTAATTTATTGTTATTTCACTATTATCTAAACAAAAATTAATAAATATGTCTGTTGCCTTTATTGCAAAAAAATAAATTTTTCGGGCGATGTGTCATCAGTTGCACTGGCATTTGGAATTTGGATAGCTATTCATATTTAAACAATGTAAAAAATGAAATAACATTAATTTGTTCGTTTGTTTATTGTTTTGGTCGTAATCCGTTTGCCTCGAATTAAACTCGTTGAATGAATTTGAGTGAAAAATGGCGAATCTGAAATCTGAGAATCGTTAAATTCGTTGGAATTTCGGTTTGGCATCGATTGCAATGCTTATACCAACAACATTCCGAAACGATTAAATTGATTGCGATACCAATATTCGAATGGATCGCCAGTTTTGGACTATATTTTTTTCGCGCTTTAATTTCAAAAACACCGAAAAGAGAACAATTAAATGTGTTATTTGATATTCCGCAATTGATTAAGCGGTTCATCGATGGCTGCTGTCAGTCCACAGCTAATATATTGTGCTAAATGTGATGGACCTTTAGCGAAACGATATTGGAACCAATTTATATTTCTATAATGTTTTTGTTTTCTTTATTGTTGACTGTTTACGTTTTACACTGGTCTTTTTTACCTTTAAATTTTTCAAAGAATATCTTTTTTGGTCTTACTTATTCGGTTTATTTAGAATTTAACGTTTTGTCTTGTTTTTTTTTTTATATATAAACGTTGAAAATAGATTTATGTTGAGAATATGATTTGAGATCAAAATAATAAACGATAAAAATAAACAAATGACATTGTGTCATCGATTTCAAATAGCTTAAAAAACCTGTTCATAATGAATGAATTCCAATGTCAATAGAGTGATTGCTGAAAAGCCGACGCGTATGAAATGTCGACCGCTAAAATGGGGTTTTTTAAGTTTTAATAAATATAAATCAAATTATTTGCTTAAATTGTTTCATTTTAATATCCCCTAAACAAGACTCTATTTAAATATTATTATATTAATTTTAATTTTAATTAATAATCATTATTGCTGTTTTTTTAATAAATTCAATATTTCGCGTCAACATTTCACAACTTTGTGAAATGTCGACATTTTACTAAATTTTAACGAATGTCGACATTTCAAGAAATTGTGAAATGTTGACCGATCACAAAATCGGTCGTCAATTGTGGCATACTTGAATCTATCTTGTCAAAAGAAAATCCATCAAAAAATAATTTGCTTCGCATCGAAATGCCGCACTTTTTTGATGCACGCAATGCAGGATTAGACGAATCCCAAGAATGTACATTGATTATAACTCTGGAAAATGGCTATTTATACGCATTTTCGTGTATTTAGTAAAATTTTACTAAACGCACGAATGTCAGAAATAGCTTCGTGCGTTTAGTAAAATTTTACTAAATACACGAAGGTAAAATGGCACAATTTATTTTTTCAAATTTCGGAATGCGTGCGTTTAGTAAAATTTTACTAAACGCACGAAGAAAATACCTTACAATTAATTTATACAAATTTTTGAATGTGTGTATTTAGTAAAATTTTACTAAATACACGAAAAAATGACACAATTTATTTTCCAAATTTCTGAATGCGTGCATTTAGTAAAACTTTACTACATTTAAACATTTCTGTTTTTTTCAACTAAACGATTGTATATAAAATTTATTTTTTCCGGCCTTTGGATTGAATGCTATCTCATCACTGCAATCAAAAACTGTGGTCTCTCTGTCTTTGAATCTCTCCTAAAGTGAAATTATGAATGAAGTCTATTTTATGAGAATTGCTTTTCAAAATACGTTTCAAATCTTTTACTGGGTGATGTACACAACGAAAGATTTAAGAGATTTAAGAGCTAGTGTTCAACAAATAAATGAATCTTTTGTTTATATTTCTGATCGATATTGTCGAATCAAGGTTCTGTTATGTGAGATTGTTATTTTACTGTTTGAATCATTTCTATTCTTGCGACTCGTTCTGCATTCTGAGAATAATATTTTCAGAAAATAGATTTCGTTTCATAATTTCACTTTCGATGGGGTTCGAATACGGAGAAGACTCCAGTTCAAATTAAGCAACGAAATGAGAAACTTCATAAATTCACAGTTCAATTCATTTGCCTCGTTTTCGAGTGCATTGAAAAAATATGAAAGTGAAGTCTTTTCTAATTTTGTGATTGGAAACAGTCGAAAATTGAAACTAAGTGGGAAAATAAGTCAGGATGTTGTTGATAAAATCGTTTATGGTAACATTAATTATAAGTGCAAATTTCATAGAACATCGGCGAGCACAAGTACTCAACGAAACACTAGCAGCTACAAAAGAGATTGTCCAGCTAATTTCGAAGTCTCATGTGTTTACGTAAATGGTGTACATATGTTGCAAGTTACTAAGTTGAACGGAAATCATGAAAATCATGTGCTTTCAAAAAGCAATTTCATGGCGCTTCCAAAACAACGTGCAGATTCCTTTAAGAACAACTCAATGTTTGTCAACAGTGCTATGAAAGTCGAAGCCGGAATCCGTCATGTACAAGTTGCAATTAACCAATCAAAGCAAGCAAAAGGAGAAGTACTTCTCAAAGATTTATATAACATCCGATCGAAAATAAGAGAAGAAGGGAGTGGAAATGAAGAATTGGGTGAAGTACAAGCGTTAATCAGAGAAATGGCGAAAATGCCATATTCAAACGTTAAAATTTTAAAACACGAAAACATCGTCCATGGGATATATTTTCAAGACGAAGCGATGAAAACACAATTCGAAACCTATCCCGAAATATTATTCTGTGACGCTACATACAATATAAGTAAAGAGAACATGGCGCTGCAAACATTGATTTCATTGGATGGTAATGGCGAATCACAAATTGTGGCGTTATTTTTGGTTAATTCGGAAAACATTCAAACAATGACTGGCCTTTTAGAGATTTTTCGAGAAGAAAATCCACGAAGTAATGAAACGGAGATAATAATGGTGGACAAAAATGCCGGTAATTTGGCATCGTTTGCAGAATTTTTTCCAGAAGCCCAGTTTCATTTGTGCATCTTCCACGTTCAACAAATTTTTCAGAGACAAATCACAACAAACAAACTAGGTATCGACGAAGAGACGAAGAAAACAGCATTACAAGTGTTGTCTGATATGGTTTATTGCATTAGTGAAGAGAAATATAATACACTGTATGAAGATCTACAAGCGCTGGGTTCAAATAGTTTGATGCGATAATTCAATGAAAATTGGCATGTTGAGGATACTCGTAAAATGTGGGTCGGTTACAGCGTCAATAAGCGAACCCATTTTGCAAATCGAGTTAATAACCGCTCTGAATCATTCAACCAGAAACTAAAAGCAATTATTTGTTGGTATGCGCCCATGAAAACATTTTTCAAAGATCTTTTGATTTTGGTATCATCTATGAAAACGGAAAGACGAATCAAAACAATCAACACGATTCAAAAACAACCAACAAGAAAAAGAGGTGAATCAGACCACTCGTATCAATACCGTTGTTTTTTGACTCCGTTCGCATTCGATCATGTTTCAAAACAAATAAACAAAGCAGCTGATTACGAGTTTACACAAGTCGATGCAGATTCAGCACATACCGTTGGTCAAAGATTTTATTTGTATACGACGAAAGATAATTGCAATTGTATTTTCCACAACACAATGGGTTTGCCATGTGAACACATAATGAAATTCCGTCAATTAAAAGAGAACGAAATGTTCTCACCACTCTTATGCCATAAGCGTTGATACAAATCAACCTTGGAAACCATTTTACAGAAAACGCTT
>GL501431.1:32210-44825 GCA_000149185.1 Mayetiola destructor
CGCTCCCCTAAACAAAATCCTGCGGACGCCCGCTATGTCGCTATCGTTTGTGTCAAACTATTTCAAATGTCATTAGAGTGAAAGAGATGGTTGATAACACATTTCTTTTGGCGCCATCCATGTATAACACTTCCAACTACCATACAATATGATTAAGTGTGTATCTTTGCTAAAATGGTGGTTTGATGTACAGTAAAGATACACTTGAAGATACTTATGTATCCATAATAGCCTAAATACACACTTCACTGCATTTTATGCTATTATAGGTAGATGGGAGTTTCGTCATAAAAGTAAGAACGATAGTGATATGCGGAATTTATGACCGGGGAAGTTATTCTGATCCAAATCCATTCGAAATCGAAATTTTGACTTAATTGTCGAAAAGAACTACAAAAAATAGTACAATATCTTAGCAGTACAGGGCAGGCCTTCATCCGATATTTCAATAGTAAGAGTAAATTCAAGTCCCCATACATGAGTCTCCATACTTAACGAATGTACGGCCGAACCTACGAGCTCGAACAAATGCGCTCAATATCACTCCCTTAATTATTTTTACTCTGATTTATTTTTTTCCATTTTAAGAGAACATAAATTACATTTTTCGAAATAGAAAATTGGAAATATTTTGAAAAAAAAAAAAAAAATTGCCACAGATGGTCGAACCTTGATTGTACGGAGATCTGGGTACATATTTTGTATTTTATAGTTTTTTGAGCTTACTCGTAGGTAAACCTAGTATTGAAGTATCGGATGAATCTTTGGTACAAAGAGAGATGATGAAAAAGCGGTACAGTTGGCAGCATTAGCTATACTGATGGCAGTTTTACTAAATATATACAGTGAATGCTCTAATAAATGCTCTCATAACTCAGTTGTATACTAATACAAGTGTTACGGAAATCTCAAGCATAAGTATACTTTTCCCCGCTCTTTCTACATAGATAAGGAAAATTTGGCTAATATGTCATGCGGTGTCTGCAAAAAAGTCTTTTGCGGGTCTTTGTGTGTATTATACGTCCACATCTAACATGAAATAGTCACATAACAATCCATTTCATTTTCGGCCTGTGTCTCAACAAGGGCGAAAACGTCTTTTCTGTAAAATGAGAAAATCAAAGATCAAAAGAAACAAGGAGTGCAGAGAGAGAGAGGGAGAGAGATAAGAGAAGTGGGGACAAGCATTTTGAGTTGCATGTGGTTCAATATTGTATAACAAATGAGAATTAAAATTCCTCAGCCATCATTACAGGCTTAAGCATTTAAAATTCCATTTGGTTCAGACGTCGGACACAAAGATCATGACAGGCGATCATCATTCAATAAAAACAAAAGAAGAAAATAATAAAAATGAAAAAATACATATACACAAGACGATAAATGAATACTTACGATCGAAAACAGATCGAAGAAACAAAAGAAGCAAAGCAACTGCCGCAGGTTATGTAGTTATAAGTGCATACAGTATGGATTTTTTTTGATATTACATATTTGAAAAACTAGAGCAATGTAATGCAACAATATTCAGATATTTCCATGTGAATGCCACATCAAAAATGCAAAGCAAAACCGATTCCATATCTGGCCTTACCACTTTATTCGTTTTCTTTAATCGCATTTGGTTTTCATTCTGAGCATATTTTTCCTCTCAATTTGTGCCTCAGAACTCCGATCCGAAAGAATGCGACGATGAAAAAAAGAAATAAAAATGGACGTCACACACACACACAACATCTGCTGGAATGTTCAGCGCACATTTTCATCGATAAATATCCGAAATGCATTGTCTGCTTTGTTTTGTTTTGTGATTTGTTGGCGCATGACTGTTGACTGTTGATTGTTATTGATATATTTAACAATCGATTTAACAATCTCAACGCCTAATTCGATTGGATTTTTTTGGGTTCCCTCGATTTGGATACCCGATATGCACGACGAATAAAGAAGAAAGATCGTTCTGTTTATGTCCCATTAATCATGTTGAATGTTTAACTGAATGACGTATTTTCCTCCCTTGTAAAATTCCAAGGCTCGGTCCTCCCGTCCTCCGTTAGGATAAAAATATATTGATGTGGTCTAGTTATTTAAAATAGACCGAAAACAAAACCGTTCATCGGTTTGGTTCAGAGAATAATATCAAAAAAAAATCGGCGATTATATCATCATTATTGTTTGTGCTTTTTAAAAGAGAATCTGCGATTTAGTAGCAGCTGCATTTCGAACCAAAAACAAAAAACAGAGAGATTCGGGCCCATTTTTTCAAAGGCTCATCAACTGTTCCATCGCTTTTCTTTCATTCTGTTTTTGATAATTTATTGCCAACGTAAATTCATGTCAAAAAGGGAACACTTAAAATATTTATACACATTGAATTTGATGATGCATCACAATGGTTAAAGAGTCGTATTTTTTTATTTTTCGCAACAAATCAAACGATGATAACGAATGGAATGCGGCTTTATTGTATGAGCTTTGATGCTTAAACACAGATTAAACGTTTTGTTTCGTTTAAAATTGAATGTTCGTTATATTTGTCAGTTCGAATATAAATATTCGAAAATTGTTCTGATTTTGCTTTCAATAGTTACTCTAACAAAATTTGAATAGATAAAAACGTTCTTTATTGTTAGTTGTTGTGTTTTTACATCACTCGTTCACATCCAATCATCGTGCGTTGTATTTCTCAAAAGATTGTCTCGGTTTCCCAAAGCCTTAATGGACTGAATACACAATAAACTTCAATTTGAACATTGTTAAATCGAGCACATATTGAACCGATTCGAATCTTCCAACAGCCGATTAGAAAGAAACAACCAGCTATTCAATTTAATTGAATTATTTGTGTGTAATGTACATATTTCGATGTAAATAATAATAAATAACTCTCGTAGGCAAAACGGCACATGAAATATTTGATTACTCAATCAATGGCAAAAGTCTTACCATCAACGAACAAACTAATGAACGAACAAACGCACTGTAAGAAGAAAAACGAAATAAAATTAAAAAGAGACGCGACACATCGATGCGCGCTCATAATTCATTTCAATAGCTGATGTTCAGTATTAAATATTCAGGCGGTTTTATGTATGTTATTGGATTTTTTTTTTTAGGTTGAGCTGTATATAAACAATCACATTCCATTGCTTATCGCAAGTCGTGTGTTTCTTCTTTGTTTTTTTTTTCGTTTTTTGTTTTTTTATTTATTCTGTTTGATCTCTCTTTATCTATTAATGAGTCACACATTTTCGTTTCGCTTTTCAACTTCTTTAGCGTATTCTGGCAAATTGCAGTAATGTATAGTTCCATATGCTGAATTTGTTGTGATTTGGAACCAAGAGAAGTTTTTCTTTCTGCTTCTTCACCAATCTGCATAGATTTGAAACGTGCATTGATGTGCAGCAGCTCATTTCAATGGTGCATTGTGAAAGTAGGAAATAACTGATATTTCACACATTTCAATTATGATATATTATTATTATTTATTGTTTTGGCCCTCGATTCATTTCGAATTCCATCGCGTAATACTTAAATCTAGTATGATTTTGAAGACGAGCCGTTCAAGATTCGATTGAAATCAAGGCGACATTGACGCCAAATGTGCGAGAAAGAGAGCGAAAGAAAACAAGACACACGAAAAAGTCTCAATTGCACATTCAGAGTAGAATATGACGAACATCAATGAAATACCAGATTGTCGCTGTTGTTCGAGTGGGTGTTGATTAACCGCATATAATAGTATATCGAATTGTGAACGAAGAACGGAAAAGAATGCTGTTTGCTTGAAATATTTTTGAATCATATTTTGGCAAACGAACGGGAACGGACGAATGCCCATTCGCTGGGCAACGACAGGCATATTCTTTATTTCAAAATGAAATAAATCTCATTTAATAACTCGTTTCTGTGCAGTTTGCGTGTTGAAAGGATGCAAAGATCGTACAATCGTACAATCGTACACTGTCCACCTAGACTTTTTCTTCTTCCTGTTTCTGGTATACAGCGAACTAGTTATTTCCTAGAATAATATGAAACCATCACGATGGCAATCTGATTTGCAATCTTAAATTTCGCAAAAGCAAAAAAGAAACAATTAAATCTACATTCCAATTTTGAATCCCGGAGGACGGCGGAGCCAAAATCGAGGCAACACTATAAATTTGCGACCAAAATGAATTAAAATACACAAATAATTCATCGACTCAATTAATTCTTTTGGAAATAGAAAAAGAGATTCATTTCAGTCCATTGTTCGAGATTCACACGCTTATCCTTCACTATTCACTGTTAGGCTTGTGTCTTCATATCGTACCAAATGAATTGAAAATAAATAAAAGAATATCTACTCAACGGATGAAGAAATAACTGAAATTGTTCTTTTGAAAAAATGATCATCCAATAAAATGTCAGACAGTAAATGTTTTTACGTTAATACTAAACCATGATGTTCTATTCTATGATATTGTTGTTTTTGTTATTGTTTTTGCTATTCGAACGTTTTTGTTTTCCATCAAGAAATTGAGAAATGAGTTTAAGATGCATTGCTAAAAATCGCGCATGTACAGAGCGTGTGCTCCCTGGAGCCAAATGCTTCAAGGAGAAGCACTCCTTACACTAACGATGCGTGATTTTTTTTTTCAAAATACTAAAGTGCCGAATGTGGAATGATGGATGCTGAGATTGTAGTTTAACGTTTCACTCAAATGAATACAAAAGTGAAACCGTTAATAAAGGCCAAAAGAAGATTCACGAATGGAGAAACAGAATAATAATCGAAATAATTGTTATTTGTTGGAAAAAATTATTTAAACAGATATTTCACAAGTAATGGTCTCCGGTGTTTTCATATAAAATTGCCATGCTAACACGATTTTATAATGCTTGAAAATGCGATTTTTCGTTTATTCAAACCGTGCGAGCACAGCAATCTTATATGAAAACACCGGAAAACCGGGATTTTAATACAATTTTGCAACAAATAACAATTATTTGGATTATTATTTTTCCGTTTCTTCATTTGCTAATCTTCTTTTGGCTCCTATTAACATTTCAATTTCAGCACCTCAGTGTGTTGAAACTTAAACGCTGCGCTGCGCTCTGTCATGGAGCGCTCCTCACTTAAACCGCATTCTGGGACCGTTTTTTGACAAAAACTAAAAAAGCTACGCTACGTACATGTGCGCATTCTAGCCCTGGTAGAATGTGCACAGTGCACAGGTTCATATCAAAAGATCACCGTTTAATAGCCATCTTTGAGCCCGATCACTGTTCTCTGTTCTCTTTCTATTTCAACGGAAAGAAATTAGCGGAATGGCGAGAGAAAAATCAAAGTAAAAAATTTACACTTCATGGTTTATATTTGAAGAATTTGGTGTAGGCGGAAGCGCAAACAGAAACCAATGAACTGAAAATACAATGCCTGTTTGCCATTTGAAAATTAAGTTTCTCGGAAAAATATACACGCAAATTGTTCGGAGTAGCATTAAATGAAATATATTCATGCATTCTCTTGCACAACTAATATTAAAAACATAATACATATTCAATTCGAATTTTGAATAGCGGATGATTTAAATATGAACGAAATAAAACCGAACTGCATTAACAGTGACTGATCGTTGTTCTATTTCCTCTTCTTTTTTAAATCTCTTGAATTGATGCCATAATAACTAATTTTAAGGGGCTAACAGCTCAATTTCTATGCGTCCATTTGATTCCAGTTTTACTATTTCCGTCGAATCGTTTCCATTCGTGTCCATTCGTTTATATATTTTCTATGAACAGTCAATTCCCTCCTTTTCTTACCATTTTACGTAAGTGGAAAAGTCTAAAAGCTTTTTTCTTTTTTCGTATATACTACTAATAAATATAAAACTGCGAATGTTATACAAAGAAAAATTCACATCAAATTTACTCCATTCCTGCGCCTTCCAAAATCAAAAATACTCCTTTCCACATTAACATTGACACCAAAAAGGCATCAAAGTTGATGTGGAATGGAGCATTTTGGATTCTTGATGTAGATAGGCGTAGAAATGAAGTAAATTTGATGTGAATTTTTTTTTTTTTGGGTACGCGTTGATATATCAAGGCAAACATCTTTTCATGCTCAATGAATAATTCACATGGTAAATGCTAGATTTTACGTACATTTCTTCTTGCATTTATTGATAGCTATTTATGAAATTTCACTCATAATTAAACGTTATGGAAAATATACACCGAAATGGACACGAATAGATGAAAATGGAAAAAAGGAAGCGAATGGACAAAAATATAGAATAAAGAATTAATAGAATCGCAAAGAAAGAAATGCTTATAAATGAAAAATATAGACACAATGTTTATTGGAAAGATATGCATTGGTTTGAAAAAGAATCGAAACATATAGCGAAGTGTCATCGTTTATTGAAACGCACGTACACCAACATACACACACAATGCCCTCATATCAATGTGATCATATTCATTTTATGAAAAAAAATAAAAAAAAATTAACACACATCCATTTATTATTAATTTCCTGATGAATGTTGCTTGGAATTTGGATGAAATTGAAATTTTTTAAAACGAATTGAAATCGCACGATGCTTAAGGGAAGTACTCATTGCATTCAATTTTTCAACGAAATACTCATTGTTCAATTTTGATGAATAAATTTCCATTTTCTATAGTTCTTAGCACCAAGACTAATTCGTCGTTCAGTTCTTTCAACTTCTTTATTCTTTTCCAATTCCGAATCGTTGATTTTCTATCAAGTTCTCGACTGGAAATGAAATAAGAGAGAAAAAGAAGGAAAAAATGTGAGGCGATTGCATTATTTATTGTCAACGAGTTGAAGTGCTGTGAATGCAAAACTCAAAAGCGTGTCTTGATAATACTCAGCTGGCAGCGATAAGCGATAAAAATAAAGTAAAATAGTCACACAATGTAACATGTGCAGGTGCAGCGAACGGAAAAAATAGCTGACTGAGTGAGAGGAAGAAGAAGAACGGCCCCGAATTGGCCTAAGAGCTACCTAAGAGATTATAATCATTGCCGATGCGGAGGAAGACAAAACAATACAAATACTTATTTGTTATTTGTGTATTCTTTAACTAGAAAAATGTTGATGTGATTTTCTTCATCAATTAATGATATAAGCGAACGATTTGAGAGAAAATTAATTCGAATGCGATTTGAATTTGAGAACGTTGTGGAATGGAGATGATTGGATCATGTTCCAAATGAACTTCCGTTAAAACTTGATGTTTTGCTAACAAAAACTTGATGCACCACTAGTGCATTACTATACACTCCCGACAGAAAGTTTAAGAACGACAGCCTTTTTTCCATCGAAATGGCATTTTGAGAAAAAAATTTCGACAACAACATACTGAAATTTCAATATGAAAAAAGCTGTCGTTCTCAAACTTTCTGTCCGGAGTGTATGTATTTGTTATTTTTTCCTTTTTCATTCTTCTCTTATTTTTGAGAAAAGTTTATAATTTGAAAAATGCTACCGATTGGACAATTTTGCGGAATTCTTTCGGTCGGACAAACAATTTTTCAAAAAAATTCCTAATTGATTTCTTTTGATGATAACACTTCGAGTTTGATATGACTTGTGGTGCATATTTTTGAATTCAGGACTATCAAATTCTGTTTCTTTATTTTTCATATAAAAAAACATCTATGGAATTTGTAAGTTGATTTTCACTTGCCGTTTGTACGAATGAAAATGTTAACAAATCATTCTATTAATTCATCGTATGTTTCATGTCTCAAGTCTTTGGGGTCTTTGGGCCCCTTTTTCTTTTTCGATCGACGATAAAATGAAATTCGGATAAAAGCATAGTTTAAATTCCGATTGGGTCTGTCGCTGATTTTGATGTTGAGATTTTCGGAGAAAAAAAAATCTAAATTTATGTTTATTTTCTCTTATTTAATTCAATAGATATACAAAACCTCAAACATTTGCCGATTGTGTTGGAGATGAGTTGCCTCTGGGATGGGAAGAATCATATGATCAGATCATTGGAAGATATTACATTAATCATTTTGATCGTGAGTATTTCTTTTTCGGAAAACTTTCTAATTTGGTTCCATGTTTGGACATGGAATCGAGAAAACCCGTTTCGAATTAAATGACAATATATTTTTTTGTTTTTATCTTTTCTTTTTTTGTTATTATAGAATCAACACAATTGGAAGATCCACGACAAGAATGGAAGTCAATCCAAGAACAAATGCTACGAGAATATTTGTCATCTGCTCAGGATGTACTTGTTGCGAAAAAAGAAATTTATGATGTTAAAAATCAACGATTGCGACTGGCTGAAGATGAATACAATATGCTTACGGCGATGGCAGCAAGTCGAAGTAGTTGTAAGCCACATTAATGAAACAGCATATTTGATTTAAATGATTTTATGTTTTGAAAATTTAATATTCATTTGCAGTGTATTCATCAAGTAGTTCGATAAGTACACGCCAGGATCCTGAATTGCTAAAAGCTGAATTAGCAGTGGCTAAAGAGCGTGTGTGGCGATTGAAACGTGAATTGCTTCAAATCAATTCAGATATAACATATACACAACGGGGTGTTGACACCTTAAATTCGTAAGTATTTTCAAAAAAACGCTCATCGTCGATGACAATTTAAATGGCTTGTTTTATTCATTTTTCATTCTCTTTTATAAAATTCAGTGTGGAACAAAAGTTAAGCGCACATGAAAATGGTTGCTTCAACATATCTGAAGTGCAGGCCATTCGCGAAGAAATGATGAAAGTCCAAAAATCTCTGGTTTCAGGTGAAAAGGTCAAAGATGAATTGATGCGAAGTTTAGCACATATTAAAAATGAATTGACACGTCAACAATACTGTGATTCAAACAATGACTATTCAGCATTCATGCAAAATGATAAAGTTTGTGTGGCATCACAAACGGATTTGTGTGCGGAAAATCTGCATGGCGGTGCACGGTTTGCTGAAATGGCCAAAACTAAATTCCAATATGATGAATGGCGAAAACATATTAAACAATTGCAACAACAGTTAGCCGATCATGTGGATAAAATTGAGCCAGGCCAATTGGAATCGGACAAAGATCGTTTACTATTGATTCAAGAGAAAGAACAGTATTTGAAAGAATTAAAAAGCATTCCATTGGCTTCAAAGTCAACAACCGAATCTTCTGTAATTCAAGAGGCATGCAAACGATTAGAAACCGATTTGAATAATGCATACGAATTGTCAAATCAATGCATTGCCAATCGACTCAAATTGCATGAAGAAAAACAAATTCTACTTCAGCAATTGCAAGAGGCGTTGAAATCCACAAAAATGTTAGAGGAACGACTGAAATCGTTTTCATCGGGCAGCACATTTTCAATTAGCAGTGGTTCAAGTTTAGGTTCATTGTCGACAGCAAGTAGCAAAAATTCGTTAAGCTTAAGCTTTACAGATATTTATGGTGATCCATTGACAACTGAACCACAAGTGGACTACTTAGACTTTCATCGACGAGCGCAACGAATGTCACATCCATCAGAAGTTTCATTGTCACCAAGAAGCAGCCTTTCAGTTGAAACTCCGCCAGCTAGTCCAATGAAAGAGAATGTGACCGATGAACCAACATATGAAAATACAAAATATATCCCGAATATACCGTCAACATCGCACCAAGAATTGGACTCAACGGTTTTCGATTGTATGCGCTTAGAAGAACGTCTTCATGAGCTCGAATGGAGACAGCAACTCGGTTTGGTTACATCCAATAATGCACCATTGTCGCCAATTTATGAGAAACCGTCGCTTTTGAATTTGCCTCAGCAAGCCGCAACCAGTCGTGCATCTTCGGCTTCAAACACTCGATCAGTTTCGGCTGCCGTTAGTAATGAATCGGTTGCTGGTGATTCAGGAGTATTCGAAGCCTCGAGAGCCATATTGCCGGGACGAGATTCAGCTCAAGTTCAAATTGGATTGAAATACTCTAAAACCGAAGGTGCCATCCACATATCGATTGAACGAGCGAGAAACTTGGCAGCAATATGCGTTTCAAGCAAATGTCAAGTGTAATTGTCATCCATTCAAGCATTTCTTATATCCTATCAGACAAAAATAACAATAATAATAATAATTTTCATCGTTTTATTATTAATTTGTAGATATCTCAAAGCAGCTCTTCTACCAAATAGTCAACAATCATTGCGAACATCTGTCATTAGTGGCGGTGTATTGAAACCAGTTTTTGGTAATTCATTCTCAGTGCCAATTCCATTGAACAAACTTTACACCAAAACACTACAGGTGAACGTTTTGAACGTTGTTGGTCAGCGAGAGGAAATCATTGTTAGTTTTGTTTATTTGCTTGCTCATTTGTTCGTCCCTATCAAAAAGCAAACCAGTTCTATTCATTCATTTGTTTTGCAGGGATGTGCTCAAATTAGCCTAGCCGAATTCAATTCGGAGGAGTCAACAATGAAATGGTACAATATCTTAAGCTTCAGATCGATGCAAAATTTCGAGTCGCTGGATGTTTCTGCTGCATGCAAAGAAGAATCTTCGGATGAATCTACAATAATTTCATCGCAAACTTCAACATTGACGCGGGATCAGGGCCCAGAGGGCATTGCTTCATCGTTGATTGATGAATTTGGTGAAAAATTGAATGTGAACGATGAAGACGACGAACAATCGAATTCGGCGGAAAATGAGAATGGTGAAGAAGACAGTAGTACGACTGAGGATCGCGAATCAACTGAACAAATGTTAGCCGCTTATATTGATGAAGTTCGAAACTTTAGCGTTACGCCAACAACAACGGTCGACAAAGAAACAAATACTGAGTGCGCATTTTTGCCAGAAAAATCACGAAACCGAACCAAAATTTTGGCAAAGGAACTCGAACCAATTGATGAAAGAAGTGTCAAGCGATCACAAACATTTTCACCCAGTGCGGTGGTTAGTAAGTCACGATATGTTTGCCGTCTTAACCGAAGTGACTCGGATTCAGCTATGCATTTTCCGGCAGCTAGTGGCTTCGGAAGCTATAGTCAAGTATCAGTTCAAAATCCGTTCCATCGAGGAGCCGTTGAACGGCGTTCATTGCGTTTTCACAATAAAGTTCCACGAAGTGTATCATCCAGTAAGTTAGATATTAGTTTTAATATTTTTAAAAAGCACACGTTAATTATTCATGTATTTTATTATAATTACAGAAGCTATGCCGTTGCCAAGAACTAGTCTTGATTTGGAATTGGATTTGCAGGCTCAACACTCCAAATTGGAAACATTAAACGACGAAATTGAAAAATTAAAAACTTAAAACAAAGATTAGAACAAGCGGTTGATGCAAAAGATGATAAAATCGCTGCTTGGGCAGTTGAAAATGAAGATTTTCAACGTCTTGTCGAAAAAGTTGATACGAATAATTCAACTGAAGATAAAAAATTGAAAAAATTATTACACAAAACATCGAAAGAAATTTATAAACTGCGTAAGACACGTCTACCGAAAGGGCAGCCCGATATCACATCATTCAAGTTTGTATTCATACATAATTAATTGTTTAATCGAAACAAATAGACAAAGGGCTAATATAATAACTTGTATTTGATTTTTAGAGAAAAAATGGCATTTTTTACACGAAAGGGATTGAACGTACCTGATTTGCCATCGGATTATGTCCTAACTGAAGAGCCAGAAGAGTTTTCAATGCCGGCAACACCACCATCATCATCATCAGCCAATTCAACACCAAATGAAGCAACACCAAATCCATGTGAAGAATCAAACAGAGAAATCTCAAAAGAAAATTCGCAAGATTCACGATTCGATTATATTGTCGATCCAAATTATGGTGTTGAAGTTTGAATATTATCAGTTTTTTATTTGGAAATGCTAGGTTGCGTTGTTTTTTTTTTCAAATGTTTGCATGTTTTTTGTGTTAAGCATTAAAGAAAAGGAAAAAAAATTGGTGGTTTCAGCGCTAGAAGTAAATAGATGCGCGTGCGATCATAAGTTCACTGGATTATTATTGGTATGCATGGTGCCTGGAAGTAATAGGATTGAATCACATACACACACATTAATTCAGTGTGCAGATGTTTTTTTTTTCGAACAGACCAAAGTATTTCGCATCCGAAGGCATGAAATTGAAGAGTCGCAATTGAAAATTGTTAATTCATATTGATTTGAAGTCATTTGAAAGTTTATCATATATTTTTTCAAATTTGCGCCATACTATGTTTATTTAATCAGCCCGAAACACTGTACAGAATCTTTTCGAACAAAATTTCAGGCATCAGCCGAAAAATGATACAAAAATATAGTGAAAATAGATTTTGCCTGGTATCAAATACATCGATTTTGATGTCGATTTTTCTATGGACAGGTAAACACCCTCCGAAAAGAAGAGAAAATGCGTCGGCGATGTATTTTTAACAGATTTCACTAATATTTTTTTAAATGTACTATTATTTATTATATTATCTCCGTTAGAAAACCAAATATACAAAAAACGAAAAAAGATACCTACAAATTAAACAAAATCAAAAAATTTAAATTAGATTAATTAGATAAATTAGATGCATTATAATTATTGAATATTAGTTAGGAATTTATATAAA
>GL501431.1:49810-60502 GCA_000149185.1 Mayetiola destructor
TACATATATGATCTGACCAGCGGAATGGCTGTAATGATGTCGCAAATGTTAGTTGGTAGACACATTGAAGGAATATGGCATACATCCGTTGTTATTTATGGACGCGAGTACTTTTACGGTGGTCAAGGAATTCAAAGTTGCATGCCGGTAAGTTCAAGTCGATAAATTATCTTTTGTTCGCGGCTTTTTTCCGAATCAGATGTATATCTATAATTCTGTTTACCGATTGAAAGCCGATCAAATCGTAAGCTATTTCTACGTTTTTACCCCATCGAACCGGACGTCTGTCTTTCAAACGATGAAAAATAATTCGGAGAAAATATTGCGCAAGAACTGTTAACAAATTTTAAACATTTTTATTGGTGTTATAAAAGAAAAGTTAATATCAAATAATATCATTTAAAACATTCAATAAATGTTTTTCAATTGCGCTAACGTCTACTTTTTTCTCTTTGAAAATTGTTGTGATGTTCAGTTTTAAGTACCACGTTGTATTTCTGGATGAGTAAAAATAAATATTTTCGATGAAAATACGAATCAAGTTCTTGCCAAAAATAAACATTCGTGCCCAAACAAGTTATTCGGCTTGAGGTCGGATATAATTTTTCATTGAAACGAAGCAAATGGCGAATGGCTTTGGCGCCTGCGCCACTCGGCGATCACGATCGGTTCCAAATTATTCAAAGTTAGTTACTTCTTATATTTCAATTCATTCGCGGCTTTTACGCTCGTACCATCCAGTTTCACGTTAGAATTTTCTTGGTACATCAATTGTGATTTTCTGACATTAATTTTTTTTTATTATTTTATTTAAGATATAAATTAATTGGTATCTTTAAAATGATTGATCATTCCTGAAACTTTCCAATTGTTCAGTGCTCAAGATAATTTTTTTTTTCGAATTACATAGGGCGGAACGGTTTTGGGTCAACCGACTCGAACTGAGAAAATTGGTGAAACATTTATTCCATATCAAGTGTTCAAAGATTATCTTCGTGGTTTAGCTGAAAGTACTTTTCGGTGAGTGAAAAACAAAAAGGAAATTTTCGATCGAGGAAGCAAAATAATAATACTTTTTTTGAGATTTCAAATTTGATTGAAATAAATACATTCATTGCCACAGTGCAACATATGTTGTTGCCGGAAAGTGAGAGAGTGGAATCGAATTTCGTTTCATTTCGTTTGCAAGTTAAATTCTATTTTTAAAGTAAACATGTTTATCTCGGAATGAATCACACGGCAGCCGACCAAAACATACATAGATTTTGTCAATGTTCATACACCAAATTAAAAATCGGAACAAATACAATAAAATCAAAACATCTCAATCTCAACCAATTCAAAAAAATTTTATTCACATTAACACATTTGAACTGCGCGCAACCAAATTGACGATTTCACTTTAAACGCTCTCAACGGAGCATCCATCACATCATTAAAAATGTATGTATTTTGCGACGCAACTCTTCAGATCTGATGAAATTAGTCGGCGCATTTTCAGCTTCTACTAAAGATTCGAAAAAGATTCTTTTCCACTTGATAAACAATAATAACTCGTCGTTGACAAATAAAAAAAATTTCATTTTAAATCTTATTACAGCGGAGCAGATTATAATTTGATCAAACACAATTGCAATATTTTTTCACAAGATTTGTGCCAGTTTTTGTGTGGACATAGCATTCCGAAATATATTTTGGATTTACCACAAGAGCTCCTTTCGACACCAATTGGTCAGAGTTTGGCACCGTTGATCGGTGAGTTAATCATATCATTACACGTCAAATATATGTAGATCATCATTTAATTTCAAGAGTTTTGCTGTTCATTTTCTTAGAACAAATAAGTAGTGGCGCAAGTGGAAACGGAGGAAATTTCTCATACGAACCACAAGTAACTGCACGTGACCAGAGTCCTGGATTTGACGAATTAAATAGTGAAATTGAACAAGCGCGGCAACAATCGATTGCACTAGAACGCAATCGGACGGCGATTAAAGAGAAAATCGCTAAAAAAGAGAAGAAAAAGGACAAAAAGAAGAAGAAAAAGAATTTAACAAGTTCCGATAGTGAATCAGGTGCTAACAATATGTCAGAAATTGATGCTACAGATCAAATAAATGGTGCTGCAAGCAACCAATTGCCATCGGAAATGTTGCCGTCACAACGTCAATTGGAAGACGATGCCCGCGAAAGAGAAGAAGAAGAAGAACTCAAGAGAAATCGTGAGCCTGCTATTGTATTCAAAGACATCGATGTAAATTTTATATTATTGCATTTATTTGCTAAAAGGAAAATAATTAATGTTCAATGATCATCATTGTTTGTATAGGCTACTGTTGAATTGGAAGCATTAGTGAGATTGGTTGATGGGAAACTGTCAAAAGACGACGAAACTGCAATTGAGGAATTACATCAATATTTGATTGAAGGTGAAGGAAGCTGGGCTTTAGGAGATGGATTCCTATTGTTTGTCGGCCGAATTTTGGAAAATAGAGACCTCTCAACTGAGGCTCGTGTTCATTTGTTACGAACTTTGGCCGCCGCTGCTCTCAAAGATGATATCATATTGTTATTACACCAAGATCGTCGTGATCACATTTTGATGAATTATGCCCAGGATATTGATCGCAAAACACCTGAAGAACAAGAAGCTCTCGCATTATTTGTATGCACATAATCCCAAATCATTATTTATGATTAAGTCAACCGCATTATACTTAATATTAAATATTTTGTAGATTTGTAACTTATTCGAAAACACCAGCTCTAGTGAATGGCTCTTATATATTTCTGAATGGACTTTGAATAACAATCAAACATCAAATATTCGCGCAACGACTAAAGTCGCTGTTCACTGCCTATTGGCCGGATCTTTATCTTTGAAAGACATCGGAACCGCGATTGTTTACAATTTGGCCTGTAAGGAGGTAAAAACCGTGGTCTGTATCGCTTTTTTATAACTTTTTTACGCAAAAGTAGTTAGATATCCATTGGCAACTGACAAAATGAAACGCAAATCATATACACAATACACAAACATATATACTTCGGACCCACCAAAATTCATTTAGCTACTGAAATAAAAGACTTTATTGGGGCGTGAGCCCTTCAATTCGAATGCGAATCCAATTGGGGAATTTTCATTTCTAATATTTCAGGTTTTCGATGATGTTGCAATCGAATTGACAATGGCTTTGCTTCAATTCTTCAGTGAGAAACCAACAGAAGAGCATTTGTTCCGGACACTCAAAGCGCTCAGCAAATTCGTAACGGTAAAAATGACCATCCACTCGTATGGGTCTCGACTTATTGTTACTCATTCCATAACTCACTCCAAATGTTTTTCAGGTTTCGGCTGATATTCCACAGCTCGTCCAAATGATTGGACCACATCCAAAATCATTCGTAGGCAGCAGTTCACGATGCGATGAGCTCATAAATCAAATTTCAAAACGTGTTCGCTAAACGATCGCCATATAAGATATCTTTCGCATTGTTTTCTTTATTTTAGAAAAAATATGAATATTCTACTCATTCAGATAACTCCAGACCCCACACATACAGTCTTTTTTTATGTCATTAAAACTAGGGCAATAGTGCATTTTCTAAATTATACTTTATAAAAATATTGATACCAAAACTCTCTTGCAAAAGTACGACAATGAATGATTTACAACGAAACAAAAACGAAAATGAAATTTTTCTTTTTTTCTCATCATTGGATTTGTTAAACAGCCAGACCAGTATCGAGGCAATATTGAGAATTAAGAAATTCAAATGAAAATTAACTGAATTTATATTGAATGTGTAAAACATAGTAGGAAATTATTCTTGTTTTTCTTTTCAAATAATAAATAACGGACCAAAGCAATAAATAAAGCAAAAAAAAAAACGTTATGCAATTTTAATATTGAATCTATTTGAATTTGCGCACACCACCTTGCTGATGAGAATGAGTACAGGATCAATCTTTTTGAGAAATACACAAGGTGCATCGTCAATGACGACTTGTTTTGGGCCTGAAGTCACCGGTGGCATCAAGGTATTCGCATCACTAGGAAATCATTTTCGTTCAAAAAATTATTAATAATCACCCTGTACTCTATTGCTTGGCTGCAAATCAACATCTCAATTTATTATCATAGTTGGTGCATTGAAACACCATCACCATCCCTACCTATGCCAAATGTCCCAAGATAAAAATGTGCAGTTGAATCGAGCATCGGCCAAATGATCTGATGGAAAAATCATTTGAAAATAGTTACGTTTTATCAGTTGTTTGTAGACGTTGCTCAGTTTAGCTGCTCATCAAACCTCCTGTATTTTTGTGCGTGTTGGTTGTTGATTTTCTTGTCTTTGTCCAAATTTGATGATTTTTCTCAAAGTGAAATTTTAATCTATTATTTTCCAATTAGTTTTGTTGATTGTGGATTTTTGTTCGAAAGGAATTCGACGACGAAGAATTGAAGCGTGACGCATCTTATGCAATTTTTTTTTCTCTTTCCGATTTGAATACCTGATACAAAGTTCATTATATGGTGTGTTTCTGTGCTTTTATGCGCCTTTCTGCTTTTGTGTATATTATTCGAGATCTTCTTGCATATTTCCTATTTTTCGTTTACATAATTTGAATTGGATAATAATTGGAGCGAATGTAATTTCAGTGTATTAATTAAACATTTAACCATATGTGATTTTATTATGATTAGATGACATTCTAACATAGTTTGTTTTGAATTAACGTTATTATTGGCAATAGCTTCACCGATACGCGGAAATCGATTAGATTCTACACAAACACACGCACACACTAGCAAATGATAACAAGAAAACCATATTCATAATAGTCGCACTTCCTGAATTCGAGTGGTTTCTTTTTTCGTTGTTGCTTTTGCATCATTCGCATGATTGTCGAGATCCATCGAAATTTGAACAATTCGATAGAAGCAAAGCGATAGAGACTTCCAGTTGTTTCGACTTTACGAAAACCCACCGATCAAGTAAGTTAAATAAAGAATTGAAATCGCTATTCACGACTTACAGTTCATGGATGGCCATTTTAATTTCCATCCAAAGACCCGATGTACGAAAAAGAAACTGGAAATCTGAAGAAAGAAAAAAAACTTTCACATGATTGCGTATATCCAGACATGGAGAGATAGCAACAGATTTGTGCAGTTTTGCGCGTGAAAATGAATAGAAAATTTATATTACTTGCCAATGTTTCGATTGAAAGTCTCATACGGTGAATACATACATGTATCAAAATACAAGAAATAGAGTGAAATGATGTACTGACTGTGGTGAGCAACGGCAAAATATGCATAAATAATAAAAAATAATATTCACATGAAACTGAGAAGCACACGGAACATTTGTTTTATTATTACGTGCCTCAATCCATTCATGCATCAATGCAGAAAAGAAGAATGTGCAATCTGCTGCAATGATTAATAAATAATAAATAATAATCAACCATTGATCATTTTACAATTGAACTTTGGAACATACGATATGAAATAGCAAAAAATGGAAAATGAGAATGGAAAATCCATACAATCCAAAATAAATTAAATGATTATTTCATGTTCAATTATTTTATATAAAAATATTTTCAGAGGCAGAATTAAAATAAATCCATTAAAATGCTCGTGCACGATGAAAAAACGGTTAAGCTTGAATCAAAAACTGAACAATTTGAAAAAATTAATTGGAACCTTAAACTAGATGCTAACAACAATGACACGAATAATAATGAAAATCTCATAAATGCCTCAGATGATTTCAAGCGACCAAATCGTATGTCCATCAAATCATTTTATCATAATTCATGTGTTCTGATAACTGGTGGCACTGGATTTCTCGGAAAAGTCTTATTGGAAAAATTACTCCGAACTTGCGATACATTACAATGCATTTATGTTTTGTTACGACCAAAGCGAGGATTGACTAGTGAGCAAAGATACCATGAACTCATCCAGAATCCGGTAAGAAACGATGTACTTGACATTTCTATTCTAAATCAAAGCTCGTTAACATTATTTCATTTAAGGTATTTGATCGCATTCGTGACAGCCATCCCGAACGCTTAAGTAAAATTATATTTGTTGCTGGTGACATTTCAAAGCCAAATATTGGTGTTTCAAATGATGATTTGCAAATGCTTAAAGAAAAGGTGAATATCGTATTCCATTCAGCGGCTACGGTAAGATTTGATCAGAGTATCAAAGAGGCTGTCAATTTGAACACGCTGGGCAGCAAACGATTATGGGATTTATGTTCTGAAATGCAAAGTTTACGAAGTATCATTCATGTATCAACCGCATATACGAATCCAACACGTAAAACTGTTGATGAAATGGTTTATCCACCAAACGTGACAATGGATTTAGACACATTTATTAAATGCGCAGAAACATTGCCTGATGATCTTGTTACGACAATTGCAACGCATTTACAGGTGAGTTACTCGTTTGACCTCATGTATCATGTTGGATATTATAATAAATTGTTATTCTGTTGTTGTTGGTTTTTTTGTTGCTTAAATAAAAAAGGGTAAACATCCAAACACATACACAATCACCAAATCGATGGCTGAACAATTAGCAGTTGATTATCATCATAAATTACCGATTTCAATAGTTCGGCCTTCCATTGTGACAAGCTCAGTGGAAGAACCATTTCCTGGTTGGGTAGATAATGTAAATGGCATCACGGGAATTATACTGGAAATTGGACGCGGAACAATAAGCAGCATCATGTGTGACAATAAACTTACGCTTGATATTATACCCGTTGATATTGCATGCAATATGATTATAGCCGCTGCTTGGCTGAATTATTATAAACCGTAACTGATTTGTTTACAGTACAATTGTTGCTAAATTTGTTTGCTTTTTCACGTTTGGACTTAAACTTTTTATTTTCGTATATTTCAATTTTTCAGAGCGGCTACGATTCGTGTTTATAATTGTACATCAGGTCATTTGAATCCATTAAAATGGGAAACATGCCGTCGTGAAGTATTGAAATATTCTCGAATCTATCCAAGCAAATATGTTATGATGTATCCACATTTTAAATACCGGACGAATCGTTTTGTTCATTTTCTTTATGAGATTTTTTTGCATTTTTTGCCCGCCTATTTGTATGATTTTGTACTTCGGTATAAAGGAATAAAGCCGATGATGTTTAAAATAGCCAAAAGATATAAAATGGCAGCAGACACTGGAGAATTCTTCGCAATGCACGAATGGAACTTTAATGTTGAAAATGTCAAAGAATTAATTCATGAGATCGATGTTGCAAGTGATGGTGATGAATTCACATGTGATGTTAAACGCTTACATTGGGATCAATATTTAAAAAATTATGTTCGTGGCATTCGAAAATATGTGTTGAAGGATGATGCAAACACGCTTAAACAAGCCCGACGCACCATTAAAGTGTAAGACAAATGCAATCATTATTTTATTTCAAAATTTGATTTTTTATTAATATTAATTCGCTTACATTTCTATTCACAGATTATATGCGTTGAAATTAATCATACAAACGCTATTTTTCGGCGCACTTGGATCTATCATCTATAAAATACTTTTCTGAAGCACAAGCAGAAACAGCAACAAAAAAATACTTAGCGATCAATTAAGATTAAATTTACCCTAAACATAAACTAGATTTTAGAAATCAAAAATCACGCATTCCAGTGGAAAGAATGGCCTAGCAACAGGTTTCGACAATCGCATTTATGACAATCTTATTGCAAAAGTCCCGAATATTTTGAACCACGGTTAACAAATAGCGCACATTGCTTTTGAGGAAAAAAGAAACAAATATTTCGAGGTTAGGAAGATTCTTTCTACAAACAAAAAGTTTCATTTTTCCAAATATTCATATGTTTCATTATTCCAATCACTTTTGCTGGCGCTCTTCTCTATTGAGTTTAATTAAGTTTTAGTTTCGCAATAAGCTTGTTAAATCGCACCAATAATAATTTAGGCTGGTCTCTGTCCAATGTTCTGCAGAAATGCCCATCTAAAATTCTTCAATTTTTGCATTGGTATCGATACGATTCCATTCTTTCCAAATTTCAAAGCACAAAGAATTGAATCAATTTCTTTGCGATGAATTAAAGATTGATTAATTAAACTTTTACAAAATGTGAAGACAGACGTTGAAACAACAATATATAAATCGAAAAGAGGATTGAATCTAATTTTTTTTTTCAAAATATTTCAGGCTTAGCAGAAAGCTCTTTAGTCGTGAACTCGTTTTTCATTGATGTGTATGAGTGGATCTACTTTGTATCCGAGGTCAATTGAAGCCCGAATATGTTGCATTAGATTTATCGAACCGTTTCGGATCCCTTCTTGAGTTAACAATTCCCGTAGTGTTTCTTCACGATTGCAAAACAAAGTATGATTTGACGAAATGAAGTGATGAAGATTAAGGTCTAAATTTTGTAGAATGAGCACTTGTTTTTTTCTATGCATGTCTTCGGCGAGACCAATGATCCCCTAATTAATTTGTAGAATAGAAAAATAAAATTCAGTTGAATAAAATTATCTGCTTATTACCTATGGACTATATACAACGTTATAGGAGAACCACATACCTGAGCAGATGTATAATCCAAACCATTGAATTTCGTACAGTCAATAACTGCTGGCACTTTGTATTCAGCGGCAAAAGCTGCTTTATTCACAACCTCACGCAAATGATCGATGCCTGGGAAGAACATACCAACATTCGGTACAATACGAATATATTGCATATTATCCAATTCATCGATTTTAACAATAGTTTCAGGTCGAGCCCACATAAACAATAAATGCAATATATTCAATATAACACCGCACATTAAACCCCACTCAACGTCCCATACTAAACATGCTATTATACAAGCAAGCCATGCAAAGAAATCACGTCGATTTTTTCGCCACAATCGAAGCGGCGTCTCAAGATCTATCTGCAATTTTTGAAAATTATAAAAAAAAAATCATGTATTTAGTGTTTAAAAAAAAAAATTTGCTCTGATTCAATGAATACGGAAGATTGTTGAGGAGAATTTACCATAAATATAACAGCTATCACAAGAACTGAGGCCAATGTTGCCTTCGGAATGAAATGGAAATATGGTGTGAGTAGACTTAATGCTAATACAGTCATAATACTTGAATAAAGGCCAGCCATTGGCGTTTTAACACCACTTGCATTACTGACAGCCGAACGTGTAAATGCCCCGCAAACGGGCATCGATTTAACAAAGGATCCAACGACGTTGCATAAGCCAAGTGTCATCATTTCTTGACTCGCGTCTACGGTAACTCCTTTTGCTTTTGGTGAAAAAATTCAAGAAAATGAATAAAGTCTTATATTTCGATTGTGCCATATTGTGGCATTCAAATCATTTTAAGCACTTACTGAACGCTTTTGCGATTGCGACATTTGCCAAAACCGCAACCAATGGTACGACAATAATTCCGGAGCCTAATTCACTACATACTTCTTTGAACGATAAGGTTCGGTTGTTATAGTTAATCTCAAACGGAGGTAAACTAAATCCTGGCATTCCCCTAACGACGTGTCCTGGAATTAAAGTTAATATTAATGAATAAAATATGAAATAAGCCAAATCTATGTTGTAAAGGTTTGGAAAAGAAAAATAATAAACAATTTTTACCTGTTAGTTTAAAAGGAGGTTCATGCATTGCCCATGTGTAGCCAATGTATGATGTAATCAATACAATTAATGCGTTCCTCGATATACTTAGATACCAGAGGCTTTTTTTGATAATTCGACCTCGTTTGGTGTCTTCATTTAACTTTAGATCCTTTATTTGCTACAAAAATGGTGAAAGCACATAATAAAGCTTATCAATATTTGTTCGTTTATTTCCCATTAGAAATAGTGTTATCACATAACCCAGGCGAACAAGCTTTGCTAGCGTTAGGTAAACGACTGGTAGAAAAATGGTAAAACGCGTCATATTGGTCGTATCAACCATTTCTCTGCCTATCATTCCGATTCGCAAGTTCAATACAAACACGAACATCTATCGCACGAATATGTTGGTAAGCAGAAGTAAAGCAAAAGAGCATGCGTAGCGTAAAGTGAAAGAGCATGTCGGATTATTCATTATTTTGTTTACATTATTATTTATTTTAAAAACAAGCGATTTCAAAATCGAAATTATTAAATTCTTCGAAATTATTAAATTCTTTGATTTTGACATTGCTTGTTTTTAGAGTAAATAATAACGTAATCTACCTAACGCTAGCAAATCTTGTTCGCCTGGGAAGCAATTATATTGCAGCTGTTGAAACTTTATGGCTTCTAAGTAGAACAGATGAATTATCTTACTCGTAACATCAGCAAAAATATGCAACAACCAACGGATAAAGATACATCCCAGTAGCCATTCTTTCCAAACTGTTCGACAATCTTGTGATATGAATCTATTAAACTATCTTTTGGCGAGTAATCTACACCAAACAGGTGTTTCAACTGGGAACCAATTATTATAAGCGATGTGGCTGATGTAAATGCGCTACTAACAGGAACCGATATAAAATCAACAATGAATCCTGCAAACAAAAAAATGTCAAATATTATCATAAATTTAAATCAGTTGTATCCGCAATTTCTATTTGAATAAAGTATGAATAATGTATACATACAGGGTGTCT
>GL501431.1:60874-113123 GCA_000149185.1 Mayetiola destructor
TGTATATATTATATATTCAAGGCTTGGGATGTATGATTTGAGTACGCGTACTTGAATTTTCTTTGCTATATGTAGCTCTCAGTTTGTGAAATAGATGATTGGTGTCTTCGGCAAATGCTATCTTTTGGACAAGATCTACAAATTTCCAGAACATTGGTTTTATTTATCTCATCTCAGCAAAGAAAAGGTCAAGTACGGTACGTGTGAAGTTAGTTCCCAAGCCCTGCATAGGTTAGCAATAAATTATGAAATGCAGCTCAATTGAAAACAAGAATTATTATAATTCAAACGATTTCTTCTTGCTACGAAGTACTACCCAACATCTAGCCAATCATTCATCTGGTAACGAAAGAAAAAAGGCGAATCATCAAGCATCAACAAATCACCAATAATATAATAATAATTCCAGAATGTCAATAATAATAATTAAATAAATAATAATAATATGTAGAAATGCTGACTGGATTAAGTTTTATTGCGTTGCAGAAATAGATTGATTGCAGTATTCAATGAGGAAATTATTGAATGGAGAATATCAATGATTAAACAGAGTGAGAGATTGCGGAATCAGGCACATGCATATGGTAAATGGTATACGGTATACGTGATGAATAGAACGTCAATGTCATGAATTAGGATTTATGCATTTGCTATTCAACTCGCGGAATTTCAAAATAAACTTACCCAATTTGAGCACACCCATCGCTAGTTCCACACAGCCAGACAAAAAAGCAAGCATTACTGCAAATTCTTCCGGCTTATCCCGTGTATATTCAAGCGTTAAGAGGGCCATCAAACTAGTGGGTCCGATTGAAACCTCTTTTATGGTACCGAAGAATACATAAATAAATGCACCTAATCAATAGAAATACACGAAAGATATAATTATTATGCATTTAATTCACAAACAATTGGTTTATTTCATCAAATTTACCCATAAATGCGGCATACAATCCATAATGCGTTGGCAGATGAGCTAATGCAGCATATGATAATGCTTGTGGTATTAACGTAAGACCTAATGTAACACCGGCTATCAGATCTGAAACGGCTGTATTTTGATCATAATTTCGTATCCATGATAGAATGTAGATCCGTCGAGACACCAATTCCTTCCAATTTTTGTGGATTTTTAATTGAATTGGTTTTGGTGGTGGTTTTTCATTATTTGCCTCACGCATACGTAATTTTACCGATTCTGAATCCGTTTCGTCACCCACTGCAATGAGAGAAAATTAAAAAGAAAGAGAGAGAGAGAGAGAGAGAGAGAGAAAACACACAGAATATGAGAACAAAGACGATTAACGGTTGTTGTTTACAAGATAGCCATGTATAGCAATATTAAATTAAATCAATGAAATGATATTATTATTATTCAATCGCCATCACGACAAGTGGAGTGCGTATCGTACATTTTATGAGATTTCGAAGGTGATCATTATTCTTGAAATGAAAAAAACTGCTTTTTCTGCAGTTCATTCATACCATTTCATGCCATGTTAAGCCATTGCATTATATCAAAAGACGTCAGATTGTCTACATTAAACGTTATTTTCACCTGAAACACATAAATCTAAATAGTGCATTTATTGCGGTCTGCCGCTGATATGGAGCCTTAATACCTAGTCGGTTCAAAAGAAAAACCAACTCGTTCATATCCATAACGAGAAATCTCATTTTTCGCCTCGTTCGACCGTTCAAGCTGTGATAGTTACTGAAGTTGTGTAGATTGCTCGTTGCTATGATAAACCAGTTTTATTCTCAACTTGTTTTCAATTTCGTTCAATTAACAGCACTTTTCTTGAAAAGCTGAACAAAACCCCAAACAAACTAACAGAAATCATCTTATTTTGCTTGATATGTTTACACAATCAAGCTTTAAAATCGTTTTGCATTTTTTGTCCGGGCCATTGAATATAGTAAATCTCCGATCGGGCTGAAATTTTGACAGTAGATTCACCTCAGAGTCTAGTTGTGCGTGTTAAATTTTTAGGGGTCAAAACCCATTGGTTCACAAGTTATGGGCTAAAGTGTCATTTTTTTCATACAAATTTTTCATCAATTTTGATCTATTTTGTCGTCACGTTCCAACAGTGTTAACGGTATTCGATCTTATTAAGAGTTTGCCAGCATATTCTCTGAGTAAAACATTGACTGACTACGTTTCGATTCTTTCAAAAAGGAGTATCTCTTCTTGAAAACGGCCCCTCTAAATATAGCATATTTTATATGAGAAATACAACATTTTAGTATTTGAAGTACTCTAAATCAAGAAGGAACAGTCCCAGAAACGTAAAAATTTTACACATAATATATTTTCACACGGGCTATCGACTGGCCATAGGGAGAGGTCGATACTACTGGTCCAACGTGTACCTCTAGTGTACCAATCTACAATTCATAAAGTTTTCTCAGTTTCAAATGTTAAAATTCAAGTGACTATAGAATAGGCCTGATGACTATGCCAACTGTCAAATCAACATAGATGATAGAGCTGGATGAGATGAAAAGTCGAAGGCTATTAAAAGCAAATAAAATGGTGGCGTACACATTTCAGTGGAAAAAATCGTCAAAATTATGAGATAGCATTAGAAAAAATCGTCAAAGACAATAGCCAGGAGAGGAGTGGTCCGGCGAAGTAATTCAGGGTTTTTTTTCAGGGGGGTGCAACATTGGCTTTGACGTTTCCCAAGTGTACCTTGTACCTTGACAGTTCTCTCAAAACGTATTGATTATTTTTTTGCACATATTTGTTCATTATTGTGCACAATCGACGCTTTCATTTTCTTTGTTATTTGTATATTGTTTTACCCAGTGTGTCCACGTCCATTCATTAACTAGTTATAAATAACGAAGAAAATTGAAGTTTCGATTGTGCACAATAATGAACAAATCATACCTGAAAGCAAGTAGGATGAGCGAGCAGATTGAACAAGGAGCAGGGAAATTTCACGTCAAGCAAGGAGCAAGCTACCAACTTACTCAAGCAAGTTGACCTGCTCATTCGGTTCCTCCTCGCTCAAGCAGTTTTTTCTTGCTTGAGCAAGTTATCCAAATATTGGATTTAATATGCGTAGTATTATTAAAGGCTCAGCGTTTGTTAAATGAATCGATTTTTTTTTCTTCTTATAATTTTGATCATTTGTTCAACAAATATGTGAAAAAAAATAATCAATACTTTTTGAGAGAACTGTCAAGGTACACTTGAGAAACGTCAAACACCAATGTTGCACCCCCTTGTTTTTTTTTTAAGGCGACAGAATAACTTTAACCAAAATGTCCAACACATCAAGCATTCTGTCAATTAATTGGCAGTGTATTTTATTTCATTTTTCATAGCTATGATCAGGCGATGATGGTTGTTTATTAATATACGAAAGTTTTTGACTAGGGGAATTTATCGAGGAAAAAATTTGAAATATGCGCATATCATTCGGTATGTTCTTATGAATATTTAAAAGTTGTGTATTTATTCGCAACTATTCGCAAATATTCGTAAAGATGCAGTGTGTATCTGCGATATTCGATATTATTCGCCACTAGCTTCACATTATTCTCATTGACATTTGACATTTGTGATGATTCGAACGTCGCACCGTGTAAATGTTTTCATAAAAAGAGAAAAAGTTTCGCGCAGAATTAAAAGAAATTTTGTTTTGAAGCGAAGAGAAGAATCGGGATGCGAAGAAGAAATAGAGGTCGATCATCGGAAAAGTCAATAGTTATTGTTCAATTAATTTCCGATTGAAGCTATCTTTTGTCATAAAAATATTATTGTGTCCATTTTTAATATTAACAAATGTATTTTGATGGTAAAGCTGTAGATTTTCCTACTTAAAAGAAATTTTTCCCTCAGTTTCTCTTTCAAAGTTGACTATCATTCCAGCTGTCAACAATGTTTGCCTGTATTCGTGTATTCATATGGACTATACATTTTATTCGCAAATATTCGCACGAATCTGCAACGCTCATGAAAATATTTTTGTTATTCGCAAATATTCGTAATATTCGCGTTTATTTGCGGCGATGAATGCCCCCAGGTTTTTGATTAGATTTGGGTCGAGTTCCTTTTTCCATTCGTTCAATCAATTCATTTGCCTGCTTGATTCCAAATTAATTTCATTCCTTTCCGGGAATTGGGTAATGAAGAATTATAATCATTTTTTTTTTCATCTTTCCGTTTGGTTTGAATCAATGACAATGAAATGATGCCATTTTCATAGCAAATTCTTCTTTGTTTTTATTAATACATTCCTCATTTCGAATTCGCAAGTTTGATTATTCATGACGGGCGATTCTGGAAAGGTGACAAAAACAAAAATATCACGAATAAACGATCTTAGTGTCTGGATGCTGAATATGATCGGATATAGTACAGTATAGTTCCTCTAAAAGGACCATTTTGGTTGCTGGCATATTGGTTCACAAATGAGAAATGGTCCTTTTAGACAGTGGTCCTTTTATAGAGACTTTACTGTTACATTCCAGTACCAAAAGTGCTAATCATTCATCGAATGATTGATGATTACCATTATTTTCATGCACCATAGGTGCATTACTATATTTGGTATAGTTTTTCTACTTTTTCTTCCTTTTTTTCTTTCTCTCAATCATGAAAAATTATTACAATAAGTACATATTATGATTATATTATATGTTATATGTAGCTTTGTTATTTGAAAAATTTTCTGGGTAAAAAATTTTCCGGGCAACAATTTTCCGCTCAAAAAATTTTCCGGGTAAATAATTTTCCCGACAAATTTTTCCAAAAATTTTCCGGATGAAAGTTTTCTGGCAGTGTACTTTTATTATTATTACTTGTTTATTTATTTATTTAAAACTCTCGAGTTTGATAATACCTATGGTGCATATTTATGAATTCGGTACTATCGAGTTCTGCTTGTTCATTATTGATTTTATTATTATTATTTATATGTTGGTGAAGAAGGTTTTGGAACTGTTAGCCAATTTCTCTAATTTTTTTATTGTTTATGATAATAATCATTCTGATGAAAATTTAAACGAACACAGTTTCGTTTTGAAGCAACATTTCAATTATATTCGAAATTCTCTGAATTACAATTAACAACACTTTGAATTGGATGAGCTTAACGACTCACTGCGCTCAAATGACCCATCCTTTAGGTCACTATTGTATTTTGCAATAGTTTTGTATATCGAGAATATAGGATGCTTTTTCTCTTTGGAAGAAAAAACTATTTTGTAAAAGACAAAAATGCGTAAATCCGAGTTTTATGGTTTTTGTATCAGGCTATCGCCATATTTGATACTGGCATAATTTGATGCGCATATCACAAAAATATACATATTCATAACGTGAATCTGAACGTTTCTGGCTGAAGAAAACGCACAGCAGTCGAATTATAATATTAATTATATCGAATTCCATTCGCTCTCGAATATTTTTTTCGAAGCCCAAAAAAAAAACAAAATACAACGACACTGAATAACTGAAGCCGCAACCACAAAACCCTTCATATCAAAAGAATTTCAAATTATCCATAATTATAAGTGTTTCTTGCTTCAGGCAGTTTTCAAATTAATCTCCCAACATGTAGAATGTTGACTATTGACAATGGCATGTTAAATGTTCACATGAAATACGTAGAGTCAAAAAATGAAATGAAACACAAATCGCTGCTGAAATAATTGCGGAATTTCAGTGACTGCATGTTTTTTTCTGTTCTCTTCTCTTCCTTCATCATTCATCATTCATTGTTTTTGTGCACCTGTTCTTGAATCAATTTCTTTTCGCATCGCGAAAAAACAAGTGAATTTGAATTGGTTTTTATGGCATTCGGAATCAATGCTATTGAGTATTGAGCGATGGTTGACGTGCATTTGTACCTTATTTTTTCCGATTTTCGATTTCCTCTTTATCGGTCCTCCTTCCGCCATTCACATCAATCAGCAGATATAAAATTCATCGACTTGATAATTATCGAAATCGTCGTGAATTAAGCGACCCACGGTGAAATCAATAAAATATTTATAAATCATACCAAAACCGGAGAAACCAATCCGGAGCAATCAAAATGAGGAAGAATATATTGGTATGATCACCTTTTTCATTGAGTTCGTTCTTAATATGATTAGGTCATTATCATTGATGTTGTTGCTATACGAAAGCCAAAACGAATGAAAAATACACGAAATTATTAAATTAATTTCCAAACAAATTAGGGCAACGAGTTTTTTTTTGTTTCTTTCCAAATTAATTAAGCAACGTCATTGATTGTCGGTTTGAATAGTAAATCATACTGTAAAATATAAACGAAGCACAAATCGAAAGACATACACACAGCATCGATTGCGTTTCATGTGCTTTATGAATGTTTAATATCAATTGCGAAGGCATCGAGCCTAGCGAGAAAGTTCAGAGCATAAAAAACACACAATTGCCGAATCAGCTGAAACTAAACTGCAAGCATTAGATTTCATATTTCATACACCGATACAAGTGCAAAATAGATAGTGTAAAATAAAACCAGTCAAAGACCTTACATCTTGCATGTTAATTGATTTTCATGGCTTTTATTGAGGTTTTATGTTTGATTCGTCCATCTCTATTTACCTGCTTAATGAGGCGCGAAAAAGATAGTCATATCAAAAATGAGCGAAACGGTTTTCAAAGAAGCAAAAAAAAAAAAAAAAAAATCAACAGAATTTCAAAGCAATAACAAAATATCAACCAACAGAATAATCTTGATATAAAACAAGTAATTGTTTTGAAAATTTCAAGTCATCTGTGCGTGCAATAAGTTTTCAGTCAAGAATAATAATATTATAATCGACTCCAGTAACATTGCTTGTTATGTTGTACCGATAGGTAATGGAGATTATTATACATATTATAATTCGTGTTCGGTGTTCACAATGTGCTTTTTTCTCTTTTTCTCGACTCATATCCAATGCCGTGAACGAATGACAAATATAACACGCAAAAGGTAAGCTAACTTTGAGATTTGAGTTACACCCGGTTCATTAGGTACGAGATCGAAAAAGTGAATTCGCAACAAAAAAAAATTCTTATTAAAATGTATAATGCTTCAATTAAATACGGTTGCACATCGAGCAAAGCATTGACTAACAAAATTCACCTTAACCACCTGTCAGTTGCTTGGGAACTGAATCAATCATTTTAATTGAAATTGATTCATTGCCCATTAAAGCCGCTTCAAGTAATTAAACCATACACGTGCACGTTGAATATATTGGCAGGTGATGGTTTTTATGACAATATTTCATGCATTATATGATTGTGTGCCCTTCCAAAAAGTGTCAATATCAATCATCCAAGATCACATAGATCACATACACAACATACACAAATGTGCGTTCAATTGCGTTTAAACACGGTGATTTGTTGCTCCAAAGATATCGATCATTCAAATTCTCATTCGACTCGATCGAAAGAAATGATCAAAATGAAAAGAGCATAGTATTCTTTGTGAATTTTTATGAAACACAAAACCGACAATAAATCTGTTAATGAATCTTTTTCGTTTTATTCATGAATCGTGCCCGGTTTGACTTTCAAGTATGTTGTTCAATGTTCAATCGCATTCTTGGAAATTCTCTATATGGAAATTGTATGCGGTGAGTGGTGATTTAGGAAAAAATATATGAGTATTTGTGTTGTTTTACAAACCGCATTACGAAGACCCGAGACCCAAGACACAGTGTTAATTACCCATGCAAATGCACGGCAGTCATTTTAATACCTAATCGAATAGAAGCAAACTAAACAGTAAAAATCGTAAAGTTCGTCTCGTTCTTCAATAAATGGCCATTGGCCATACGCAATTGGTGAATGAATCGTGTACGATGCAATTCTTTAGATGAGCTTGCTAAATGTTTGTTGCATTTATCCATAAAATAAATAAATTTGCAAATGAACGCACGTACGCTCACACACATACGCAGTGTAAACAACGGCTTACGCTCGTAATGTCAACAATACCAAAAATGTACAACAATTCGACAGCGAATCAAATTCAATTGGATTACCGCAAATCATTTCAGTTTCATAAAAAAATCACATTTTGAAATTTTTGATCACGTGAAATATTTCGGTTTCATTATTTCTTTCTCAAAGTCAGCTGCCCGAACAGCGATGTGTCCACTGTACACATTACACATATTGATCACTGATCACTGTACACTGTACACTGTATAGATATAAGGCTAAAAAGCCAATTTAAATTTACCATCACAATTCATATATGTATGAGCAGTAAAAGTGGTACAATCTCTCGAACATACGCATACCAGTGAAAATGATTTGAAATTGGCAAATTGTGACCGAAACTCAAATCAAATCAAGTCAAATCATTTAAAATATATTTTATTGTATGAATAAAGTGACTTTATTGTGGTTAGTTTATTTATTTGTTGTTTCATCCATGAAACGGCCACAAACAATAGCTAATATTGTAATGGTATTAACAGGTCTCATTCATATCGTCAATTTAAGATAGTCATTTGTTAAACGTGTTTAGTTTTGAGTCACCAGTCAACCGATAACGGATTTATGTGAATTAGACATTAATTCGAACATTTAAAAATTATATTCGGAATTTGGATCTACAGTAAAGTCTCTATAAAAGGACCAGTTCTCATTTGTGAACCAATTAGCGGGCAACCGAAGTGGCCCTTTTAGAGTAACTATTCTGTATATTGGTTAGTCTGTCCGGATAACTATTATAATTATAATGAAAAAAGTTATTGTCAGGTACGTTTTTCGGGTTGGTGTACATGAATGTTGAATATTGTCTTAATGATGAATAGCCCCGATGTTCATCGAAATAACAATAAACAAATAATATGAAAATTATCATAAGTGTACATTGTACATGCGGCTCAATGTTTTGTGGATCTTTTTTCTTCTCCCGCTTTTCGCTATGACCCCTGTTAATTGGAGACGCAAAAACCTTCACATTGAGCATGGATTTGAAGATAAACTATCGACTTTTGGAAATTGAATCGCTTTCTTAAAAATGCAAATGACTACCGATATTTTTTCCTGATTTATTTGGTCCGATGCGATCTGATAAATGAATAAAAGATTTGAAAATCAGGCCGAAATGATGCGATAACACAAATATAATAACTCGGACTTAAAAGAGCATTGAACAAACATCGAACATCATTGATGTTAAAAAAATTCAAAGGTTTGAAGGTGTATAACAATAAAAAAATATGTCTTCCGTCATTGATTTTTTATTTCGGGCATTCTCATGAATATAGTAAGCATTTTATCACCTGATCGGCAGTTTTTTCTTATTCGTTCGATTTTATTTTCGTCGTTGCCGTTTAATTTGCATTTATGTTATGCGAAAGATTTTTGCTTCGGGTGCGATTGTGGTGTGTTTCATGGGCTCAACAGCATTCAATGGTTAAGTTGTGGTATGTTACGAAAGCAAAAGTCAACCAAATAAATTAATTTAATAACTATTGAAACACCAAAAGTCATTAAATTGCCGAAGATCAGATTGAAACATTTTCACTTTTTGTTATTCGTGTCGCACAATTTCGAATTATTGTCACACTGAATTCGCCAAAAACGAGAAAAAAACCATTTGTGGAATATGGTGGCAAATAATAGTGTTTGATTCTGTACTGAAGAAAATTGGAATTCCGTTTTCATCAAATATTTTTTGTGCATTTGGATGCTGATGAATTGATGTCGTGACACCGAATGATTGAATCATTTTATCGAACCCAATTCGAAACACTCGAACACTTGAACAAATATTTTTAAACAGATCACACCTAAAGATCCTTCAATTAATTCACAATTATTTCGCGTCACATAAATGCTGATTAAAAGTGCTTCATTTTCATTTCCGAGTATGAATAATTTTCATCAAATGTAAAGCGGACCTTTTATCGCCTCTAAAATCATAATAAAACTTGTATTTAAATGATTGATCGAAATTTTTGTGATACAATAATATGGAATTCATGAGGTGCAAACAAAACAAAATGAAACAACAATGAACTGAAATGGTTTTCTCGTTCATTTATGGTAACATTCGTAAAACACAAACTATCACGTTGATTGAATGTTTTTAAGCGCGATTATTTCAATGCAAATCAATTTTTTGTATCTTTTTAGTTCCGCATATGAAAAAAAAGTGAGATTAAAATGAAAGAAAAACAGAATATGAAACTCGTTCCCAGTCAATCTTGTTTAGCCGTTGTTTGGATTTCAATTGTTCTTTCTTTTTCAATAATTACAAAAAACGTTCTCTCATCAATTAAATAATAATAATCGTTTAAGTATTCATAGACTCGTTCTGGAACATACGTAAACACGCTGGCAGAAAAAAAGTTTAAAAATTGCCCCATGAACAGCAAACACTTGTTGTAATGATCTTTAAAGACCCAAATACACATTAAAAGTTCATAAACAGGTCGATTCTCTTTTTTTAAAATTTAGAATGAGTTGATTGAGGCAATGAACAAAAACTCAATTAGACACAAATAGCTCGACATGCAGGGCTCTAATTGTTTTTATCTGTTTACTATTCATTAATATTTATTGAGAAATTAAGAAAGTTTGAAGAATGGAAATATACGTATTTTAGAAATGAAAGAAATCGTAATACCGAATGCTGGGTTTTTCTGGCCTTGTTTAACAACATTTTCAAGTTCAAGCGTAACACCACCAACGTGACTATCCATTGTTTTCAATATTCGATTTATAGCCGCTGTTCTGCCAACAATTATTAATACAAAACATAAAAATATTCGATTTTCGTCTGAATTCTTTCAACTTTCATGAGATTTATTATGCCCGTTTCAAATATACGCACAGCACACTTTTCCCTTTTTGTTGGTCCAATTTGTGAATCAATTAATTCAAGTTTATTAATTTGTTTTATCGAATTAAATTTATTTGATTTTTGCGAATCACAATTGTTAACACGCGCACGAACAGGTGAGATTCACTGAAGAAAATAAACCATGTATACACAATCCGTTTCATCAATATTCACCGATATATTTGACTTTTTCAAGTCGTTTTCAATACTTCTTTCTCTCACTCTCGTATGTGTGTTGATATATTCCCAATGTTTTTATTGATTTCACTCACTCAGCAGGTTATTGTAAAAAATTGTCGAAAAAAAGATATTTTTATTTCGATACTACACAGACGAAATAAAACGAAAGAAAAAAATCTGTAACATGAACAAACAGAAATCGATGTGCTGATCACGAATTTTGGATGATTGGAAATAACTGGATTTTCTTTCAATAGTCCGCGTATGTCGCATATGATTAAAAATTATGATGAAAGTTCGAAAAATATTTTATCGAGTTAAACACACAACTCAAATGGATCACACTGTGTATGCCCCTATGGCCGATGAATGAATACTGAAGCACCATCAGTTCCAATCAATCCAGGGAAAAATTTAAATCTTAAGATTCACTGCTTAATTCCGACAACGAAACAATAAATAATGACAAATATTTTCATTATGAATACAAAAAACGTTGAGATGAACAGCGCACAAGTGAAAGAGAGCGAGCCCAGCCGTAGAATTGTTTTCAACGATCGTTCAGCTACTAACCCGATTCAAGAACTGACCATTTGTAGACTCAAACTGACAAATATAAAAATTAAAAGTGATCGTTTTGCGGAAATTTCGATCGGTTGCCATACACCGTACACCGTATACTATACGACACTTCTGTGTGTCAAATGAATTGTTGGTGTTTGTGCGCTTCAGCCGTTGTAAATGTGTGTATGATATTTTGCACACAATTTCTACCTCGATTTTGAAAGCTTCGTGCTTGTTACGCTCTCATAATTGTTTGTGTGTTCGTGTGCATATGTATAATGTACATGCTTTCAGCCTTCTGTTAATCATTTTATTCATTCGCTTTTGAAAAATGCCGAGCTGCGGTGTATTTGTATGCATTTTTCAATGTTTTGTTGTGATACACAGAAGTCGTGATTCCTCATGTTTATGTTTATGTGAGAAAACACTGGAGAATGAACCGAACGCTTATCCAGAAAAGCATCAGATTGCACGTGTATTTGCATACGCTTTGAAGCATAGCGATTGATGGTTGCTTTAAATAAGTTGCTGAATAAAATGTAAAAAATTATGAAAATAAAATAAAAATGAACATACAAACTGAGAGAGAAAGAAGAAAATATAAATAGGCATTAATGCCAATGTTGCTGCCGTAGTTGAATTTTGGCCTGAAGACGAATCAATTGATAACGATGTCATTGATATATTTACAACACATTCCTTATAATATGCGATCATCTTTCATTTGACGTGATTCAATATGCCTCGACTTCGTGTGACAATGTTTTCTTCAATGTGTCTTTGATAGGACTGCATAGCTCATCCAATCTCCTAACGTCAGTTTTTCGAATGCTTGCATTGTGTACGCAAATAATATACATTTACAAGAAAAATGGGCGACGTGTGCACATATTTCCGATAACAATAATAATAACAAATCTTAATTTATAGCCTGCTATGTATCGATCCGATCATTATTACTGATCGCTGATGCACTATAAGAGTTTTGACTTACATTTGGATTTACAATCGTTTGCATTCAATTTCAACACCACTACGCTAAATGCTTATCACTGTTTTGTCTTTTTTCAAAACTCAAATGGAAATGTTTGCATATAGTTCAAAATCGAATTGGGTTGGTTGTTGACACTAATATCTACTCTAAACAGATGAATATATGTCGAACAAAAAAATGCCACTTTCAAATCGAATCGAATGCGAGACAAACGCAACGAATGAAAAAGGGTGACAGAGAGGCGAACATCTCTCATGACAATGATAGCAGAGCAACAGGAAGAGAGAGATAGGGCAAGATATTGACCGAGACAGATAAAAAAAATTATGAAAATTTTCCACTATTATATTCAGTTTCACTTTCGGCACTTGGCATTGTAATGAACAAAAAAATTGTTTGCTTTGTTGGGATATTTTATTTTAATTCGAAAACTCTCATTCAAATGAAATACTCAAAAAAACGTCACTCAATCAATCTGAATGTATGTTTTTTTTGTTTTTCTCTGATCTTCCACTCTGTTCCCCTGTTGCTTGCTGTCGCTCTTTCCATCTTGAATTTTGAGTTCATTGGATCTCATCTTGTTAAAATTTCCGTACGGAAATATTTTCTTGATTTTAAGATTCGTCAGCAAATAAATCTATTGCATTGATAATAGAATGAATCTTGGTTATGTGTCGTTCTTTGACTACGGGTATATACATATGCGATGATAAAGTGATAAACTACTATCAGATAGCTTAGGTAAGGTTTTTTTTGTAACATTAATATCAACAGCATTCAATCTTTTTCCGACCCATAGTGTTTGCTGGATTTTAAATCACATGCGGCCGCATGTATTACAGAAAAAAATTGATAAAAAAAAGCGAGTGAAATAAAAAAAATCGTAGAAAGACCTCAAACTAGTTTAAAACATTAAGCTTTACCAGTTACTGCGTACATACTTTAACTTGATCCAATGACTTTGTATGCAGCCGCACTTCACACTACATACGTATTGTATGCATATAACGTTCATCATTAGTACATATGTTACAGTGGAGGGAACCATTTACGTTGTAATCAAATACGATAATGTAGAATGAACTAGAACGTAGCTTGGTTAAAAATTCATTTTTGCTTCTCACAAACGTATACAGGTAAACATTGCCATAATGAACGATAAGCGACATTCAAAGCATAAACGAATTCATTTCAATCTTCGTATGGCTCTTTGAGCCATCACCCATCGTTCTCACAATTTGCTGTAAGAAACCATTCTTTAATGCATACAATATAAATGTTTGTTATTTATTTTCGAATGGAAAAACCCAAGAAAACATGACTTTGACTGACACCTGAAACGCGATTCAAAATATATAGGTGATAATTGTTATGTTCGGAATACAGGCAAAGAATGTTTATTTATTTTTTAATTTTGATTTTGATTCCCAAACAGTCTTTAAGTTTTGGCGTCATTTATAGCTGATAATCACGTTTCAGTATCATTCTGATTCTACTTTTATTATTTTTATTGACTATTGGCTTCTGACTGTTGTTTAATGAGATTTTTCCTCTATCATGATAATCTGTGGCTGTCGCCAAGATTGTTCCGGATTGAAAGTTGAAAGTTGAATGTGGGGAGCGACAAAAGTTCGATTTTCACGTTTTATTATATTGAAATTTATTTGATTTGCATAAGATTCTACAAGTTATGCGTCTAGTAATTTCAACTAGCATCAATCATTGAATAATCGCGTGACTAGTTGATTAGTTAGCTTAAAACCATGTCTACTGTTTGTCCACTAACAGCCGCCTACCTCTTTAATGAGACAATGTTTCATCCAATGTCATTTGCCTAATGAGTAATAGATACATCATGATTTGGGAAAAAAATTCAAAACATGCATATATTGTAATCAATAGTGTGTGAAGGGGAGTGTATGAGATTTGAAAATAGCAATTAACCTATCAAAAATTTGCTAAAAATACACAAAGTGAAAGGTAAAAGTCACTTATTCTATCATAATTTCAACATATTCTTGAAAAACCCCACTCTGGAAATCTGACCTCGCACGCTACTGATTGTAATATATGTCTCTCCTTGAGAATAGAAGTTCGAAAAACATAAATTTTTTCACTATTTATATACAGTACAATTCGTCTAAAAGGATCACTTTGGTTCCCAAATGAAAAACGGTCCTTTCAGAAAGTGACCTTTTTATAGAGACTTTACTGTATTCCAATACAATAATGTGATGGTTTCTAAATAAAAACAATTCAATATATTTAGAACGCAAGCTTAAGCTTTTTATTGTTTGTGAATTAATAGAACATGCCCTAAGTTATTAACGATTGAATAATTATGGTTTTTTTTAAGCGAATCAACTATCTGTTGTTGTCTTTTTTCAAGCATGAATGAATCAATCGTATTGTACTTTGGATCTTCTGAATGTTTTTAGTTAATAACGTTGTGTTAAAAACGTGTGTCTAAGATTAAGCTACGTCATGCATTCTTTCGCTTTGGAAAGTTGACGAGAATTCGGATTTTTTTGTAAAGTGCCAATTCAAAACAAAAAATGTAAACAAACAAAGTGATTGAAATGAATCAGTAAGTATAAAAATACATATGTAAATGAATTGATTTAAATATTTATGTTACAAGAGTTATTAAATATAAAAGAAAAAAAAGTTTGATTTGAATGTATGTGATTCGACTGTTTGTTTGTTTGATTCCAATTCATAATCAATTCATCGCAAAATTACAGTGATGACTAAACGAAACCTGGATGGCAACCGAAACAAAAAAAAAATAATGAAAATAATGAAAATAAATTAAAATGTGAAATTTCAAAGTAGTGACTGATGAAATAATTAATGTTCGAACCGGCCCGCTCAGCGTTTGTGTTGTTTTATAATCCCGCATTTAATTACTGGGAATCAAACTTAATCAACATTTCGGAGAGTCAAGATATGTGTGTATTGCATCACGATTTAATCATTTAAATGAACCAGAGACCAGAGAGATTTCCGGTGCAGTTTTATACACAATCTATATTTTATACGTTGATATTTGCATAACAAAAAAATGTGGCTATTTTTTCTCATATTCTTCTTGCGTCGATTTCATTTCGTCTGTGGTTTAACAACATAATAATGACTTAAACCGACAACAATAAATGAATTTAATATAATAACAATATACAGGTACTGTATACAGATCAGTAAGCCCGCAATGTCGATTTATTTGGATGTGGTGTGATTTTGCTAATTGATATTTATTTATTATTATGAACATTAACATTAACGGACAAATTTGCATGAAGAACACATGTTCCGCAAACCTTGATTAACAATAATAATGTTAATGCATAGTTAGCCAAATAAACAAGTGAATCCTAACATGTGTGTGTGTGTGTGTGTGTGTGTGATTCTGTACACACAATACTTCGGAACCTTTCATGCATGGAAGTGAAAGAATATTCAACGCCTGCGTTCATTCAATGAGTACAAAGTAAAAAAAAAAATTTCAACGTTCAACCTGACGTTGATTTATATGGCCAATCATTAATATTTTTTCGCTTATGTTAAAAATTTGATTTGTTTTTGTTTTCCGATTACTTTACAGCATTAATTAGACGAATTGTGTTTCGCAAATCAGCCATATTCTTCATCATCGGAAGCGATGTGGAAGTGAGCGGTAAGACTCCGTCTTGCAAAATTTTCAGACACAAATAAATCCATTTAATTTACACCTAGAAATTATTTCCGTCATCTCTTGCACCGCCAAGTCGTGATATTGATTTGCAATTTTCAAGTATTTCCGATTATTATTGAATTGGTTAGCCATAATGGCAAACAATTCAAACGAACAATAAACAATGGATGAAAAACGAATGAGATACGCAACGAATGTGTGTTTTGTAGCACTACCAAAATAATATACAAGTCAATAGCATAGTATTGCGCATTAAATTGTTTATTTATCATTTTGAATATGTCTCAAGCCTCAAATTTATCGAGATTTTTTTATCAGAACCAGTTAAGTTGTGGCTAATTGGACACAAAACCAACGATGCTGGATCGGTCACTCATGACCGAAAACCGCTCTGTAGTAAATGAGTTAGTTACCGCAAGTGTGTTTTCGTACTGTTCTTCGACTTTTCGTCATCACCGTTTGCCGATGACACAAAGTGGCAAAAATTATGAAAACAGTAGATGACACTATTAAGCTACAAAAAGCTATTTTTAAACTCCAAAATTAGTGCACAGCAAAAAACGCGCTTGATCTCAATATTGACAAATGCAGCGTGATGACAATCAGCAAAAAAATGAACAAATATTGACGAATTACATTCTTTCCAATCAACCCTTGAAACGTGTCAGGAATCAAAAGGACCTAGGAGTTATTTTCAATTAAAAACTAGATTTCACCGATCATATTGATTCCGTAACAGCAAAAGCATACTCTGCATTGGGATTCGTCAAAATATTTTGCCACGATTCTTATGAAATCTCGACACTAAAATCACTGTTCTATGTTCTCGATCAATCGCATCTTAAATATTGAAATCTGAATTGGATGTCTGACTACGATATCCACATTAACGAAATTAAGGGCAGACTAAAACAATTCTCTATTATTATTTTATACTATTCTTTTCAAATGTGTGTCTCAACGATTCAACTCAATCCAGCCGTACCACTGACGGGGTGTTGTAAATACGCTAACAAATTACCCGGTTTAATAAATAATTCATTTTTTCGTGGAAAATTATAAAAATTATTAGCAATTAAAAAAAAAATTAGAATTTCAATAAAAGAATAAAAATTGTCTATTTAATTTTATGGAAATAAAAAAGATTGGTGAGTTGCTCTTTGCTCACTTCAATGTGTGCGCATATTGCTCGAGTAAATTTTGACTCACTCGGCATACCGCATGCGGTACGTTACTCTCTCAGAGCACTCGTTGCGTTTTGGCATCGTTGCACAAAACTCATATTAATTTCTACACCACCAGCCACCAGGCCTATAAGTATCCAATACTTCTTTAGCCTTTGGGGCACGATTTTTTTACCGATGTTACTCTTTCCTCTCCACTCGAGTGTCCGATTTGAAAATTGAAATAAAGAATTGAATGTCGGAGACGCAAACAAGCGGAAACGAAAAAAGACTTTTAAGCATTATATGTTTTTTTATCACATGTGGCTATTCTGTCGACTTCAATCAAGCTCATGGTCATAAAATCAATCCCGAACAATTGCGGGTACATTATTAGGACTTGCTTTCAAGTGAAATCAAATAAAAGATAATGGACGAAATGATCATTCTTGTAATTTGGTTTTCATTGCTAATTTTTTTTTTCTCTCCAAAGTTGCTTCAAAGTGAACGCATTTGAATGAGTTGTCGTGATAAGCTTGAGAATGGCTTCAGTGCCACAGAATGCGACTTGGCTAGAGTGATGATTGAATTTCAGTTTGCATTAATGAAACGAGATGAAACCACTTAACCACCGGTTATCAAATCATTTAGTTTGCACTCAGTGAAAAAAAATTGACGTAAAACGTAGTCATTTCGACTTGTCAAAGTCGAAATATCGGACATGACTTCAGAACAGTGGACTATGTTAATTTTCGACCGTACAACAGTCGATATGAAATGAATTTGGCGACCGGTACACAGTCGAACATCAACGTAGTCGACTGTTCTGAAGTCGTGTCCGATATTTCGACTTTGACAAGTCGAAATGAGTACTTTTAACGTCAATTTTTTTTTACTGAGCAGTTGATATTTTTTATGCTAATGAAATTGACATAAATTTATTTTGCTCTGTCTCAATTGTAATGAGAATTGATAATAAAAATCGAATGGCAAATATTAGACCTTACAAGCAAAATTGCAGAAGAATTAAAAAGAATTCAATAAAAAACTGTGTGTTTCAAACATACTCATTTGCAAATATAAGCTTGTGATATATTGCTGGCGATCACAAATTGATGATTGTTGGCCAAAAGCTAGGATTTCACAGTTGAATTATATTGAGAAGAAAAATTAGAACAATTAACATTTAGCGATCAATGGACGATAATTTACTTTATCGTTAATACAAATCAAATAATAAAACTTCAATCGGTCCGAATGAACGTGAATAGCGAAATTTTTGTGAATTAATGCGAGTGTTATATTCAAGAGACCTAACGACACTGCTCGCTGTAAAACAGACTTCTAAAAGAGACTTTTGAATTTTCGAATGATTTCATGTTTGCTTAAAATGATTTAATATCAGATAAAGATAATGAATTGTATTTTCTTATCTCGAAGTTATTTCTTCAAACAATATTTTTTCAATTCGTTTAATTTTTATCAAATTGAGGGAAATTGAATGTTGAACACTGAACAGTAGCACTTCATGTTGATTGTGTACTGAATACTGTGATTGTTAAATCCTAATTCACAATGAAATCTAATGGCATTTCACATTCGAGTGCCAGGATTCGGCTCCACATTGTAAATCATAAAACAGTGCTTGGAACAAAAAATGATGATAAACAACTATCATCATGTTAATCACATACAGTTTTGTTCGAATAATACCAGCGACCTGCAACTTTGCACTAAATATCTAAATCTTTATTCTTTGTTTCAAACATTTCTTCTTCATCTTCAACAACTTTTCTTTTAGTCTGTTAGTAGTATGGTATCATAATTTCTGGATTATGTTCAATTGTTGCGAAATTGAATAGGTGAAAATTATTAACCGATTGTAATAATAAGAGCTCAGCATTGTTAACTATTTGTCAGTCAATTTGATTTGCGATAACAAAGCTATTCCAAAAAAAAAAAAAAAAAAAAACAAACAAACAAATGGAAAAAGTGGAAAAAAGAGTTTTTTAAATCAGCAATCATGTACTAACAGCTAAAAGTACTTGTGCGTCATCGTATTTACTTGAATTTTGAATACATTATTTTTCATTTCAATTGCTGTTATTGCTACTGATGCTGATTAATCAGTGTTATTGTTGTTGAATTATTGATATTTATATCAATGAACTAACTAACTGTTTGGGATGCACTTATTCGTTTAACATTTCTTCCCCGGTTGTTTCCCTTCTTTTATCATTCGACAGCTGAAATCACTCGAGAAACTTCGATTCCGGATATAGGTTGGGTCACATACATAAGGAAATCTTTAAATAATGATATGTACATCTTTGTAGACTATCAAAGGCCGGCCATATAAATGAAATTTCGATACCAAAATTTCAGATCTATGCTCAAAACAACCTCAAAAATAAAAATTAAAAATCAGTTGATTACATCCGAAAATCGGTTGATTACATTGCTCAGCCCATCAGCCGAATTGAAGAAAAAAGAGAATTTTTGATCACTGATAAGGCGAAAAAAAAATGCATGGATATGTGTGCGATGTACATTTATAGCAGACCGTATTAAACGTAATTTGTGTTTTTCAATTTGAATGACAAGATTGCCGTTTGCTGTTATTGTTATTTGAGTAGCTTGACACAACAATAAAACACTATCATCATATCAATTTAATTACGTAATCGGCAACCACAATGCTACGCAGTCATAAAGTTTGAGAGGATTCTATTTTTTTTTTATCACGTTTTTGATTCGTTTAAAAGAATAAGTTTGATATCGGATCCCACGAGAGAGAATTGGATCATAAGATGATTAATGCCATTTTGCCATTTGCAAATACAAGCGGCAACCAGAGAATAAATACACGAATGAACAATCAGTCTGATGAATGATGTAGGTCAACGTGAATTGATTATCAAATTGGCGACCTTAGAAAATTTGTTTCAATTTTTAGTAGTTTTTTTGTTTTTCATTTGTTTGGTTTCATGTTTGTTGAACGAATAACACTGGACTTAGTTGGATGATTTAGTTGAATTTATTATTTGCACACGGTTCAACAAAATTTATGAATGCCAGTTTCAAGATTTTTATCTATTTCGTTGGGCATATAATATTCATGCATCATTCAAAACGGAAATCACATAACACTTTTTTTGTCAATCCAATTCATTGTATTATTAAAAACACTTTATACTTACAATCACCTGGGGCTGGGATGGGCCATTTCCAATTTGATCCACTGTTTAATGAAACTTTCGATTCAAAATCGTCGAAATCGTCGGTTTGATAACAACTCATTGTCACTTGTTTAACAAATGCATTCACTTAATCAACAACTGAACACTGCCCGCTTTAAATGCACAAACAATTCTCTAAAAACTCAGTTTGAAATCGATCAGAAAATTTTAAATCGTATAATTGAATTGATATTGATAAAATGTTGTTATTGTCAAATCGTTTTGCTTTTGCAATAACGCTCGTTTCAATAATATCAACGATTGCTGCCACACAATAATCCATTATCAGTGAATGAATTTCGGTTTTAGGTCTTTTCTGTTTACTGCTTCTTTTCAATAAATTGTTTTCTTGTTGCTCTTGCTCTCTGTACTCGCGTTTTGATGTGTCGCTACCGCACACAAATACACTTCTTCCCCTTTATTTAGTTCGAATCTCGTTGCCTTTTTTTGCTTCTCTTCACTTTATTTTTTCCGTTTATTTTTAAAGTCAATTTATTCAATTTGTGATTTGCACTGTTATCGTTTCGGTATGTGCACGTAGTCACCACTTTTCAAGTTGAACGGCAAATAACTAGATCCGTTGGAAATTTTGTTTGTCGAGATCATGAAAAATTGAATTTGAAATATACGCATATGGTTGAGACGCGCACATGACATGCAAAGAAATATTGAGAATTTTTTTGTTTACGAATCTAATTATCATCGAGATATATTGGTCTCAATTTGCTGGTTAGTTTATCATACATGCATGCCGATTAGTTTCGACGGGCAGCTAGCTGGTAAGTTTGAAGAAAAAATACCAGAGGCATAGCGAAAGAATCAGTTATCTGAGGATGCTCAAATTTTGCCCAGTGGTAGGTTAAATTTTTAACATTGATCTGAAAAACTGGTCGGAACAGGTCCAAAATCGTTTTTCGGATCAGTTTTATCGCCAAAATTCTTGTATTCTCTCGATGATTCTTTATGCCAAATTTCATTGAAATCGGACAACATTAAGCTTTGGTGATTTTTAGCTCTCTTACCTCGCCACACCCTTAGTTTTCAAATTTCCTTTACCCCCGAATTTGGGCTACCACTGGGCAAAATTTGAGATCCTCATAGAACCAATTCTCTAGCTACGCCCCTGGAAAACAAAACACTGAAACCGATTAATAGAATTGTACTTTTGATGACATCGCCAATGATGATCAACAACAAATTTTTTTTTTAAGGTACTCGGCGCACTGTGCTTGTGATAGCGACTAATAAATAAATGACTAACTATCATTTATAACTTGGTTCAAATAATCGATAAAAATTTCAGACAGCCCTCGTCCTCATACGGATATTTTGGTGAATAACGGACAGTTTTAAGCTTCTTCTTTGAAAGTATTACGGCAACTGGCGCGTGGACGAATTGAAATAAATTTTTTAAGTACATCATTATCGTTTATCATCATGTCAGCGCGGGACCTCGCATTCAACAATATACATCGAATGTGTCTTTGAATGGAGCAAATGATAATAGCTTTGATTAGGTATTGTTATCGGGTGCAGGCTTTGAAAATGTTGCTGATTTCAGCGGAGGAAAACTGTGAGGTAAAATCATTTTAAATAAAAACGATGAATAATGAAGAAAGATTCCATAACTAAAAAGAAAGGGAATGAAGCAATTCTTCTAAATTTTTTACCTTTTCAGATAGATTTCCAAAGCCTGGAAGAGTTGGAAGAATTTCCAAAGCCTGATCGAGGGACGATTTTCTTATCAATTTCATTCAATTGATTTGTTCGACAACCTAACATCTTTGTTTTGTTTTTGTTTTATTACAAAATGATTAGATTCTCATTCCGTTTTTGTATCAATTTTGCAAGACTCATCTTCCGCTTTTAATAATGATTATACGTTTTCGGTAAATCTCAAGGGTATTACAAAGACCAGGTTAATATTTGGGATAATAAATAATAATCATTAGATTCTAATCAATCATTATCGAAATCAACCATTACATATTCCATCGACTGATTACTGACGACTGATCTAAAACCTTGCACAATAATCTTATCTTTTGATTTGTCCTTAATTAAGTTCGTTTATATTATTTTTCATTTTAGGATATTCATATCCTGCCACCATGACAGGTCATTTATCTAATACATAATACATACCTCAAGCATGTCGTATCACTCTTGATAATATTAAATGAATGATTTCGTCTACATTCAGGCGCAACGTAAAATTGTCTATAAATTATTGTATTAAAAGTCTGGATTACAGCTTCAAGTATGAAAACAGTTCGACGATTGTGCTTGAAAAATTCTATGTGAACATACATGTAGTTTCAGGAGCTTTCATTTAGAACTGAAGCTATTTGAATAGTGAATGGTTTGATGAGAAATCAATTCAATGAAATGAATTTAATTTTATATTTACTATTGACGATTATTCGTTGCTGAAGTAATTGATACTTCAATAATGTATTGATATCTGCATGCCTATTATATACTGAATTTTCATATAAATTTAGGTAGGTCTCGTATAAATAAACAAATACATTTAAATTGGATTTTCTTGCAAATTCTTCATAATAATGAAATAATTATTTTTTTTGGATTTTAATTTATTCAGTTGTTTATTTTTATTGAAATAATCTCAAGTTGGTTACATATGATGACTTATGAACTAAAATGAATAGCTTGTTATAAATTTCATTCTCTTAATTTCCTCAACAACAAATATGATTATTTTCGGTTATTCAGTTGCGATAAATGCATTTTTGGTTAATAATAAATTTTTGGATATTTGACATTGGATATTTTAATCAACTTCTTCAACCGTTGGGCCTGTATGACCTCCGACACCATTTCCAGTTTGTTGACCACTTGCTCCACCGCTATGTATCTTTGTCATAATCGGCGAACAAATTTGAGTAATTTCCTTGAGCTTGTGCTCGAATTCTTCTTTTTCGGCCAATCCATTGCTGTCCAACCATTTCAATGCTTCGTCACAGTAGTTTCGAGCCTTTGACTTATCTTCTTCATTCAACTTATCGCCAGCTTGGTCGACTGCTTGTTTTACACTGAAGATATATCCTTCAAGAGTGTTTCGTGCTGTAATTTTTTCACGTTGTCGTTCATCTTCTTCCCGATAGCGTTCGGCCTCGGAGAGCATTCGATCGATTTCTGACTGTGATAAGCGGCCTTTGTCATTTTTGATTGTTATATTCTTGGAAGCACCGGTTCCAAGCTCTTTAGCCGTCACATTCAAAATACCATTCGCATCCAAATCGAATGTTACCTCAATTTGTGGTACGCCACGAGGTGCTGGCGGAATGCCCGACAATTCGAATCGTCCCAATGTGTTGTTGTCTTTGGTCAATGCTCTTTCCCCTTCAAATACTTGAATAGTAACACCCGGTTGGTTGTCGGCGTATGTAGTGAATGTTTTTGTTTGTTTGCATGGGATTCGAGCATTACGTTCAATAATCTTTGTCATTACACCACCAGCAGTTTCGATTCCAAGTGACAATGGAGTAACATCGACCAATAAAACATCTTGGATTTTGCTGTCTTTGCTACCGGACAAAATTGCAGCTTGGATTGCTGCTCCATAAGCAACAGCTTCATCTGGATTGATCGACAAATTCAATTGTTTTCCGTTGAAGAAGTTTTGCAGCAATGATTGTACTTTCGGAATTCGTGTAGAACCACCGACCAATACGATATCATCAATTTTCGATTTATCCAATTTAGCATCGGCGAGAGCCTTTTCAACTGGTTGCAATGTAGCTCTGAACAAATCACCGCACAATTCTTCGAATCGGGCACGAGAGATTCTTGTATAAAAATCAATTCCATCGTACAATGAATCGATTTCAAGTGTGGCTTCTGTACTTGCTGACAATGTTCTTTTAGCTCGTTCGGCTGCTGTTCGAAGACGACGCAAAGCTCGTGGATTTGAGGTTAAATCTTTTTTGTATTTGCGTTTGAATTCTTCAGCGAAATGAGTGACCAAACGATTATCGAAGTCTTCTCCACCCAAATGTGTGTCACCAGCTGTTGATTTTACTTCAAACAAAGATCCTTCGTCGATGGACAGAATTGAAACATCGAATGTTCCACCGCCCAAATCAAAAATCAATACATTTCGTTCGTTTTTCAAATTTTTGTCCAAACCATATGCTAAAGCTGCAGCGGTAGGTTCGTTAATAATACGCAATATATTTATTCCAGCAATAACACCAGCATCCTTTGTGGCTTCACGTTGTGCGTTGTTGAAATAAGCTGGCACTGTAATAACAGCGTCACGAACTGATTCACCCAAATATGCTTCGGCAATCTCCTTCATTTTGGTTAAAACCATTGAACTGATTTCCTCTGGTGAGAAAAGCTTGCGTTCACCTTTAAATTCGGCCACAATTTTTGGTTTTCCATTTTCATTAACGACTTTGAATGGCCAATGTTTGATGTCGTCTTGAATTTTCGGATCGTCGAATTTACGGCCGATCAAACGTTTTGCATCGAAAATAGTATTTTGTGGATTCAAAGCGACTTGATTTTTGGCTGCATCACCAATTAAACGTTCAGTATCTGTGAACGCAACGTAGCTCGGTGTTGTTCGGTTGCCTTGATCGTTGGCAATAATTTCAACTTTTCCGTGCAGAAAAACTCCAACACACGAATAGGTTGTTCCCAAATCAATTCCAATTGCAGGCATCTTCACTTGATTTTAATTTTGTTTTTACTTTTTCACAAAAATAATTCACTTTCTTTAGATATTTTTCCTTCAATTCACTTTTTAATTTGTAGTTCACTTGTTTAATAATTCTTCTCCTTTAGCTGACTTTCGAGTTGTGTTTACTTCACTTGTTTTGTTATGACTGACTACGCAGCAAACATTTCACTGTATTTATACTCTTTTCCATATTCTCGATATTTCTGTTGCACTCATATCGACTGTTATAGAGTTTTTTATTCTTCGTATTCTCGCAAGTTTTTGAACTGCCACAGATTTCTCTTCAAATCTATTGGAGTATTCTCGAAATTTCTCTGTGACCGTTATAACGTTCTGGTCACTTTGGTATGAGTTATTGATTTGGCGTTACTCATTTGATAGGTTTTCGAGAAATTTCTTTTTTGTTCGGTTCTTGTATATATAGTATGTATAATAACGTTCACTTGCGTGCTATATAATTTTTTTGTTTTGATTCTGTTTCCTTTTCGATGGTATTTCGGCAATGGATTTTTGTGTCGCATTATGGCTGTACTTGATTTAGTGACTCTGTGTATTATATTAATACTACGCAAGATGCCTCAACTATTCATGATTTTTAGATATGTACTTGCATTTGATGTTGTTTTTATTTACGTTCTCCACATTGCTGGTATGATATTTCAATGAGTCTTCATTCTCCATCCACACTGGATAATAAGTTGATTTTGATACATTTCAAGGGTCTGGGCGAACATTTAAATGAAAGTCATATTAATAAAAATCAAATTGAATCCAACCTCTTCGAAATTTGGCGAACATTCTTCGATAAGAAAGCAATTTGCGTCTCCCGCAAACAGTTAACAGTTTAGAGCTAAGATGATTATCGGGCGGAGCTCGGTCAATTCGTTGCTTATATTTGTTTGAGAAGCGAAAACTGACATTGGCTTAATACATAGTACATAGGTCATAGGTGAACTAATCATAAATTTAATTTCTAATTTCGGTTTCGCAAATTGCGTCGTAGATTTATTTTCACAAAGCAAATCTCCGTCATTAATTCATATTGCTTTAAAATTCATTTTTCCACTACTACCAAAACTGACATTTAGCATATTTACGAATGTCGTGGATCATGGAGCCGGTTTTTTTCAGATGCCAATGGAAAGTGATTGTGAAATCGGCAACATAGTAGAAAAACATGCAGCTATCTCGTGCAACTGCGATAAATAAAACGACGCAATAACCAGCACGATATACTTACTACAAGCATAATATCATTCGAAACAGAGGAAGCAAACCGGCCGGTCTGTCTGTTGTCGTGTTTTCTCTCTGCTTTTTTCCGTCTATTATTTTGTTCGTATTTTCATTCTGTTTTATTGTTCAACGATTTCATATGCATTTCAAATTTGTTGTAACTATAATTGACATTGACGAATGAAATAAACGAGTAAATTTTTCGATTGTGTGTTTAATGGATTACACGAGCCGGCCAAAAAGGGCAAAAAAGAGATTCGTTCGTATATCAGCAATTATTATAATTACTAACAAATTCCCAAAACCATTGTTCAACATTCTTTTTGTTGTGTAGTCACACGAATGAAAAATTAAAACTTTTGAAGGTGACTTTGAAACGTTGTTACCGTGAAAGTTATACAATACGTATCTCTTCTTCTTTCTTACCTTATTCGGATTTACTTTGCAAGAAACCATTTGTGTCGTATATAAACTCTTAAGAACATACCAGATGCCCGATGCATAAAATAAAAATATGAAATAAAGGGCTTAATCGCTCGGCCTGAAAGTAATTTCTGGTACAGTCATCACAAGAATGATTTTTTTTTTTCATTTATTGCACACAACCAATGCCATATTAACCAATTTAGTAAAAAATTGCTGGCCAATCTTTCTTGCCTGACTGAGTTATGGCTGAATTGACAAAGATAATTGATACTTTGATAAGAAAAAAAAATTAAATGTACAGATAGCGGCAATCAACAAATAAACAAGAAAATAAGAGTGGTTATGAAATTGATGGAAAACTTCGTTCCTGGTCCCTCTTCCTGTCTCATAAAGTATGGCGTCTGCTTGCAATCTTCCATGTACAATATGCGCATTACATCGGTTTTATTTACATGCTTCATGAAGGGCGTTCAAGATCAAAACTTTCCGAGCAGTAATTCCTTGTTTGCAACATTTTATAAATAGAATGGCAAACAGTGATGATGGAATCTACTGGTCTGAAACAATAGTAGTCAAAATTCATTATTTTATTCAAGATATTTTCTTTAAATTAGCTCTAAATTGAATAATAATAAAATCATTGCTTTAGTGAATATACATGATAATTTTGAAAGCTTCAAGATTACTATTCCTATTTTGGAAACTATAAGAATGAAGGTAAACTTGGAAACATTAAATCTACACTATTTTTGAGCGTTTGACTGTAACCAAAACCATTCACTTTCGTTACAGTCAAACATCATTTTCGTGGGGTCTTTGTCGGTTTAGTCGAACTTATTCGCATTTCATTTGAATAAAAAGGAATAGAAAAATTGATGTGATGTGTTCCATTCAGTGACCAACTCATTCTTTTCGAACTGTATTCAAAGTATTATGAAAACCTTAAATTTTGATTTACAAGATCAACTAAACGATATTCCAGTGTATGTAAAATCGTAGCATTGTATCGGCCTAAGAGCGATCAAGTGAAATGTAGACACATGATTCATATACATGCCTTCCACAAATACCAAACATTTACATGAAACACACGCTAAGTTTTTTTTCAGTTATTTGTATAAAATACATTCAAACTGCTATTTCGTTATATAGAAACAATCTTTACTTGACCTTGACAATGAATTTTCTGTATACTCGCACACATAAAGCGCTTTCATTTATTTTCAACGCAATAAATGTGCGCTGTTTTTATTTTAGATTTGATATACATATATGAATGGTGAATGGGGAGTTGGAGAGAAATGTTTACTATGAATAGAATGAAGAATGAGTAAAACAGCTGCCTATGTTGATTAATAAAAGTTGGTCCCAAACAGAAAAAATACACACTCGAACAATGACAATAAACAAAATAGAATTACCATTTCTTATTGAGATTCGGCAACCGGCGGTATTTTTCCATTGAAATGATATCAAACCAAATACTATAAATTCGATGTCATAATGAGTGAAATTGCGTTTCATTTTAATATTTTAACGATGAAGAGGAAACGCCCTAATCCTTTTCCTTGATTTTAGATTCGTATGAAAAAAAAGCCGACTGTTTGAGTATTTGCGCATAAAAATTGCATAGAAAATTATAATGGCTTCATTCTAAAGTTAATGCGTAAATTGTATATCAATGTTTAATTTTTATAGAATTCGTATGTCTCGCTTGTCGATATATTCTTGTAGTTTTGTTCGCTAAAACTGGAAAATGGTTTAGATACTTTTGATATCTTCATTATTCATGTGTATATTCATGAATCATTATTATTGAACATTAACATTATTTTGAGCTGATCTTAATTTAAAATACACTGCCAATTAATTGACAGAATGCTTGATGTGTCGGACTTTTTAGTTATAGTAATTCTGTTGCCTTTAAAAATACTTAAAATTCCCGATGATACGATTCTGTGAAATTTTCACGTCTGCAGGTCCCTCTCTATTGATCTTTGAATTACAAACTCATAATTTTCGACGATTTGTTCTAGTAAAATGGGCACGCCTAAACTATATTGAACCATATTGACCCATGGCTGATACCAGTCGATAGAGTACATATAGCTCCACCAAATATGGTGAATCCACCGGTGGCATATACTCCAATCCCATTTTATAGTCACTTGAACTTGAGCATTTGAATAAGAGAAATTTCTTTGAATTTTAGTTTGGTACACTACAGCTACCCGGTAGATCGGTATTATCGACCCATCCTCACAGACAGTCGATAGCTTGTCTAAAAATATACCACTTATAAAATTTTCACGTCCCCAGGACCACTCCTCCCCTGGCTATTGATCTTTAAATTTCATTAAAATCCATAATTTTGACAATTTGTCCCAGTAAAATGGGCACGCCGTCACTATATCGACCCATATTGACCCATAACCGCTACCAATCAATAAAACACATCCAGTTCCATGATCTGTGATGATAGGACATTGGGCGCACTCATCAATCCCATTTTATAGTCACTCGAAATGATAAAAACGTCTGTGTGAAGAAAAACATTTGGGCCCATAACTTGGTATCCAATGGGTTTTAACCCATAAAAATTTCACTGCGACAACTAGACTTTGGGACGAATCTACCGTCAAAGTTTCAGCCCGATTGGAGTGGACTTACTATGTGTAAAGCCGGGAACAAAAAATTGCAAAACGATTTTAAAGCTTGATTGTGTTAACACATCAAGCAATATAGCAATCGCGGTGTGAGGCAATAATTCTCTGGCTGCAATAGATATTTCATCGAAAAAAGGGAAATTTGAATGTAATTTGTGTAATGAGCGTTCTGTTAGCAATCGCGGTGTGAGGCAATAATTCTCTGGCTGCAATAGATATTTCATCGAAAAAAGGGAAATTTGAATGTAATTTGTGTAATGAGCGTTCTGTTGAAAACAATTCAATTTTGATTGAATGTGAATTTAGAGATCCACACCTGGGTGAATGGATTTGGATATGAACTACTCAAAAAGACTGGATGAAAACCAGAAATTGAATGGAATATTTTTTGTAAAAGAAATCAATAAATAAAATAGTCAGAGTGAGTAAACACCCTAGAACATTTTATCATTCAATTTAACCATTCCATAATACATGCTCGATACGAAATACATATCAAGAATGTTCTGGAAATTTCTTCTTTTTTTTTCAATCTTCAGTTCACCCTACACCATTTGCATCGCCTATTGCTATTTCTCGTTTTCTCTATTTTCGACCAGAAAATCTGTGTGCAAACTATGTTTTTCTTCTCGAATTTACTATATCGCCTTACATTCTACGTTTGGATTTGTTTATAACTTCGTCTTCGCTATTCATTCATTCCTCCCTTCGAATGAGCACACTCGAATGATTCCCTTCCCGAAAGAATTTTCCAGAACTTTCTCTTCTCTGTTTTGTTCTTTCTTGTTCAATAGCTATGTTGCATGAGCATATAGCATATAAATCATGTGAATGTGTATTATGTATTTTCTTGTGTAATATGCCGAACATAGAATATCGTAATAAAGCCGAGGCCTGTTTATAACTCATACTACCGGTGAATCTTCTCGAAATATATAGAAAATTCGACAAAAAATTAGAACGCAATTCACTGAGTGCGCGTCGTCACGTAGACCGCTGCCGGTATAAATACGAGTCGAACACTCCGAACTGCATCAGTTGAGAGCTGAACGTTGGACAAGTTACAAGTTTGCAGATACAAACATCGATAAAGTAACTTCTTTAGATGAGCAGAATAAAGTAGTTTGTGATATTTTTTGAGTTTATATTGAAATTAAAAACTTGAAAAAGAAAGTCCTGATCAAATTAATCGTTTTGTAAAAAAAAAAATTAATTCAGAATCTAAAACGTCGATTTAGAGTAAAAGCAATAAATCGAAAATTAATTCAAATAAATCTCACGAACAATTCACCAATTTTTTTCGTAAAAAGAAAAATTCGAGAAATTTCGCAAAAATAAACCGAATAAAATGTGATATGAGACTTATGTAAAACGCAAATAGATTTTGAACATTAAAATAATTCAATTCGATCGGAATTCATTCGACATAAATTCAATTAAACCAAAACAATTTAAAGTTAGCTGAAGAAATGTGACTTTACACGTAGTGGTTTCATCAAAACTGATCGAACCACGTACGTTCAAATGCAAAAATTGAAATGAACATTTCCGAATTTTTGGAATGAATAAATAAATAGTTATCATTCAATGTGAAATGGCAAGCGTTGAAAACGACACCGAATCAGATACCGAATCAGCACCGTGAAAAGTGTTCGAATGAATTGAATCTGCATAAATAGTCAACAAAAATCTTTTTGATGGCAACACATTTGGGGCACGCTAAAATGTAACGAAAGAACGCAGCATTCGAAAAATAAATTGGAAGACACCGGCCTCATCGTCGCGAGATAGAAAGCCAAAGCAGTTCCAAGAAAGAAGCTGATCACTGACAGAGCAGAAAACAAACCGTAAGAAGACATCAATCAATTCAAAATTTTCTTTCTTCTATCGTTTGCATCTGAAAAACAAAACACAAAATAAAACAAAAGAGGAGATATATACTAGATCATCCATCTATCCAATAGCTCGTACTTGGTTTTTGTATAAGTTTTTGTTTGGTACCAAAACAAAAACGAACACAAAACGTACGAGCAACGAGTCACGTAGGCTTATATCGTACAGTGTAAGCCATTTAACGCATCGACGTTGTTGTTATTATTCATCGGGAGCGAGACGTTCGGCACATAACACACAGTTTCAAAATTATTCGATTTTTTACTGAACGAGAATTGTAATTTTCAATTTGAGATGCTTACGATCGAATTTAAAAACCGAAAAGAAGACATTTGTTTGTTTTTCATTCATTTTTGAAGCTAAATGCAATTTGAAAAAATAGAAAAAAAACTTGAACTGAAGAAAAGATTAATGGTGAAGGGAGAACATCATCGAATTAATAATAAGAGAAGTAGCGAATCTGCAACTCACGAACGAGTCTAACGAAGAAAGCATCAGATTAACATCACCTGAGTGAACGCTGTTTCAACACCATCAGGAGATCATCAGAGGATTGGCCAAATGTTCCCATAAGTATACTAATAATCTTTCATATGTAATTTTAACATTGAAGAATTATTGACAAAAGAAAACGTAAATACAATAAATAGCCATCAATAGAGTAGATATTTGTTCAAAATTCAAACTTAAATAGCATTGGAAGAAAAGAAGTTCACGATAATTGCAAACAAAGCGACAGAAAATCTCAAAATAATTTTTTAAGGGCAGGGAACATTGCTATGATCATTTATTGGCATTGAATTCAACTGAAAGAATTTCCAAGCGATTTCAACTGATTTCCGGACCGAAATTTAAGCTGAAATAGTTACCATTTTCTACCTCATTGATTTGCGAATCAATCATTCTAAATTACCATTCAAATTGGATCAAGAACGCGAATTCATACGAAATTTTCCATTTTCGTTAAAAAAAAATCTAAACTTCGCCACAGAGTCCATTTTTGATCTCTTTAATTTTTAGTCCAATCATTTGAATCATCTCATTTGGCTTTTTAACCAAAAAAGGCCATTAAAGACACCGACAATCAGTAAACGATAGCCCTATTACATTGTGGCCTTTGGGCCGAAATAGTTTTTTGATTGTACTTCGAATCGTTTATTCATCGTATTTGGTCATATTTTTGATTCGCATTTCTCTTTTTCTATTCTGAACAACTATTTTTCTTGTTTTATTATCCACCATCAACGCACAAGGAGTCAAGTTTTTGGTTTTTTGTTTCTTTTCTTTTTTTGATTCAATCAATTTCGGAGCAATTTGAAATTGTTGAACCAAAAAAAGAGAAGAAATTTTTCCTATTTTCTTTTAATTTTCACATCTTTATAACTCCGATTTTTCCTGCTTTCGGAAAAAAAAATCAACGTCGAATAATATAACATTTCGAGAGAGTGGTTACGATCTTAATTCAGAAATAGTCCATTTGAAATAAGAAAATTGATTAAAACAACACCTGACGGGGAAAAGAGCTTTCAATTTCGAAAAGAGTTAAGGGGATTCACCATCCCTGTTCGTATAAAATCGAATAGTCATGGTAATCTACCTGCATATCCAGTACAAAATCATAACTCAAATGTGAATTGTGAATTTCACTATCTAAATCGTAACTGAAGTCATTGAATATAAAATATAACGAAGCAATCCAGAGCCATAAGTACATACCAAATTTTGCGTTGAATCTATTATCGAGTTTCGGTTATTTTATGTTTTGACAAAAGTACAAACAACAAATTACGTATTAAAAAAAATTTAATTTTGTCGCTCTTCTATCCGGCAACAAGACATAATTGTTTATTTGAAAAAATTCGGCCACGGATTTGTTTTCACAAATAAAAAAAATCAATCCATAAATAGGCCCTTCGATCAACTTCTATTAACAATCCGTTGAAATTGGCCTGAATATTCTAAATTTTAGATCCTAAATCGGATGGAATTATTGGATGCAGACAACGCATCAGATGGAACTTATAAAATCGCGTAAAATTTAAATTCACAATTTCTGAAGGTTGGGTGGGTGGGCTTTGAAATATTTTGCTAATCCTAAAGAGAAAAAAATAAATCAATTAATCAATCAAAAAATGGAGTATTCATCTATCTGATAAATTTTGCGAAATTCGGAAAAAAGAAGTCAAAGAGAGAAAAATCGACAATGTTTTATAAATCAAATGAAATTTGGAAGAAAAATAACAGAAAATATATGTGCGTACTCTCAATTATGATTGATATTTAAGATGAACATCGATTTACTTGTCAAATTAAAAATGATTTAAAAAGCATGAAACAAGTTCCAACAACATTCTTTCCAAATATTTGAAATGTCTCGAAAACAAACTAAATCAAATCATTCTTAAGGGCTTCGACCATCAAACAGAATATTTGATTAACATCGATGAGAATAACGGGAATCCACATTTATCTCACCTTGTGTAATGAGTAATTTTATTGATTGAAAAAATTATTGAAAAAAAATTCGTTTTCAGATTTTCTTGTTCTTTTCTTTTCATTTTTGAAGAATATAAATTCATAAATCAGAGGATATTTTTTTTCGCTGAGGATTAAGACATTTGAGATTTGAGTATCGCCACTTTAAGATTCATCATATAATATTTCAATAATTTACTTCAACTATCTACTAATTATTATCTGTCATATGATTTTGAATTTTTTTTAGTGCATCATACTCAATGAAAAATATATATGTATGTGTGTTACTTAAATGTATTGTAGATTGTGGACACACGCATCGCAGATGAAAGCATTTTAACAGAGTCAATATTTTAATTCCCAATAACAAAGATAATAATTTGAATCACTGGGTAGGCCACGCATTTGATTTTCTTTTTATTTAACCTCATTATAAAACTATATTCGTAAATTTAAAAAACCTGCGAAAAAAAAACATTAAAAGTATAAAAACCGAAAAAAAAATTTAAAAGCTCCAAAAATGCCTCACGAAAAAAAAAGTTAAAAAAATGAAAGAAAATCCATGCATAAAAAAAAACAAAAATAGATTAAGTCAATAATAAGTTTGAGAAATTAAAGAGTTTGAGACACATAACGATTAACAATTTGAAATTTTGAGTTGATAATAGCGCACAAGAAGTGATTTGATATCATTAAACAGTAATATTCTTCAAGACCGACGCATCGATTCGCCTAATTTTATTTTAACGTTTTTTTCTATTTTCCAATAAATTTAATTGAAACAAAGAGCAGAGCTGATTTTGAAGCATTTTATTATTTCTAAAGGCATAGCCGATAATCGAATTAAATATCTCTCTGCTGTTCTTTAAGTTTCAAATTTGAATGGCCTCAAATATTGCGTATATTGTTCAAATAGCATCAAAACCGAAAACGACTATTTTAATTGAGAAAATGATCGCATTAAAATCCGTTGATAGCTTAATTTCACCATCACAACTCAGCCATTAAAAAAATCCGCTCACAATACACTGAGTCAATTTTTCTATCAATTGATTTCAATCAATTTTTGAATTTCTCAAATAAAACATCAATAAAATCAAACAATTTAATACGCAAACTCTATTTTCGGCCCGTCTATCTTTTTCCTTTTCATTTATCATTTCATTTATTTGAATATCGGTCAAAATTGAGTCGGTAAACTCTCAGGGATTCGTTTCCGTTCCAAATTTACGTTTTAAATGATTTTCGATTGAGAAAAATTAAAATGAAAATTGAGTTTGATTTTGAATTCCAATCGTCGAAAATGTGAATATGAATCAAAAATGTATTTACATTGAGTGTGCTTCAATGCTTAAGAACAGCAGAAAATGGCTATTGTCTATTGCCTACTTGGTTTTAAGTGTTTAGAGGTAAGAATAGCATTCTCTTCGAGTTTAATTTGCAAATTATAAACAAAAAGAGGAAGAAAACGCATCGAATGTTTATTTAAACAGTTGTCGGTTTCATTTGGTTGATAAAATTTTTCGGTCAATTAACGACACATTGCTTAATGCACACGCAAACATTGAAGAGAATTCCCCATTCAGATATCCATTCCATTGAGAGAATTGTGACCCAAAGAGCGCAAGCCGAATCACAATTTATACCAAAGTCAGTGTAAACTCTTCCTTCCATTTTTGCTCGTCCAAAATCAAAACAATAACACTGCGTGTGCATCAATTGACAATTCACCAATCACACATGAAGCTGAGTTTCGAACAAACTGAAATGAATATTAAAAGAAAAAAACGCAACCAAAAAAAAATTTAAAACTTTTAAAAAAGAATTGCAAAAAAAACATGCTTGAATATCATTAAGGCACTTGGAGTCGCTTGGCACAATCACTTTTCTTCTTTTTCAATGAACTAATTTGTTTGTTTGTCAACAGTTTTCGTTTCACATTTTTCACATATCGTTTCGTTTTGTCGTTTGTTTTTCCAGAATTTTTTACTTGACAAACTCCAATGCATCATTGAAACATTTTATGCTTATTAGTTATTAGATTTAACATTTAACATTCTTTCCGGTCTTCTTTTTATTTTTCATTATAATTTTTAAAGTTCGAACATATTTCGATGAGCCTCAAAGTAAAATTTATGATCTAACGATGAATCATGGGATACATTGAAGAATCGCTTCTTTGAACATTTGAATAGTTAAATCATGAAAACATCATTATCGCTACGCTAAAGAACCTAAGCATATGATTAAGTGAATTTCACTTTTGATTTGATTTTATCCTTTGCATTTTTTATCCTATTTTAATATTTGTTACTTCATTCAAGAGTTTTGTCTACGGATATCTCTAAAAAATATAATTTTGTCTCCGATGATGTGAAATCCATTTCAACGTGATCAGCCATTTCAGTTTTGCAATAAGCGCTATTAATTTTGGATTATATTCTATCATTTGTTTCTTTTGAATCAGACTTTGAAGTTTCCATATTTCATTGTCGGAATTTTGATTTTTTTTTTCCCAATTTGGAATTTGACTTCACTTTTGTTTAACACAAGATCAGACTGTTTATTTCACTGAAAATAAACAATTAAATCATTAGTGACTAGTGACTAATAATAGATTTAAAATAACTACAGTAAATAATTACATGAGAATATCGATGAAATGCAAATTAAGAATTTTATCACATTTAAAAATGTGGTTAAATTGAAATTCTTTCAGTAAATGGCATAAAATGAATACCACGTTTCCTGTCGAATAGCTAAAGTACTGCAGTAGAAGCTAAAATATCGTATCAACATAATTGAATTCATTTAATGATTTCCAAAAAGAAAAAAATTATGAAAAAAGAGAATATTTCATTGGTTTAACAACATCAAGATCATCACTGACATCACTACATAATTTTCAATTTTTAGCATCATTTCATCAGAGCCATGATCCGTTGAAATAAATCGTAATGAAACAACTGTCTTTCTAATAAAATCTTTCCAAAAAAATTGGATTTAAATTGATCGAGCTATATATCGATCTCTAATGAACGCGTTCATCAGATCTTGCTAGGCAAGCATTAAAAGTGAAGAAGCGTATTTCTCGCAGAATTTTAAGCGAATTCGAATGTCTCCGCCGGATCCAACTAGAGCCTGGAAATGATGATATAAAATTTGAAAATAGTATTTTAGCGTTTCGCATGAAAAAAGAGAATTGAAAACAGCAATCGGCATTAGAAACAGCAAATGGCCAAAAATTCGAAGATATTCAAATGGACGATCACACACATACATATTACAACGTATTATTACACTATAGAAGTAGGAAACTGTTAAATGTAAATTTTGGTAAATTGAACGCGACTGAATTCAAAATTGATGAGCTATAGCGATGATGATGGTGATATTTTTGAAATATGTGAAACTGAAAAACGCAATCGAAAATTGAACAAATTTCAGAAATGAAGGAGCAAATTGAAGAAGACACAAATAAAAAATCTGCAAAAATAGACAGCAACACTCATATCACGAAGAAGGGAAAAATATAAACAAAGATTAACATGATAATAAAGGTGGAAAATAAATAAGATAAAATTAATGGGAAAAATTTGATGATAAGAAAAAGCAAGCACACTCTTCAAGTTGACAATTATGAGGATTAATGTAATTTGAATGGATATTGAAAATGATTGAAGAAAGCAGCAGGATCAGCTCTAAGTTATCATGCATTATGTTTTAAGCAATTGGAAATTTTCTTCCAATTTGAGAAAAGATGGAAAATGTTGAAAAGCTTCGAAATTTGAGGTTGTGCGACAGAGCTAGGGTCTTGAATTTATTGGATATCTGTTTCAAGCAACAACAAAAAGATTCAGTCTTCTTGCCAGTGGTTGAGTGAATTCTTTTTCCCTAAAAATTTCGAACATGTTTGATTCAGCTCATCTGGTTGTTCAAATCCCAGTGGATAGCTCCACTACCGTCAATAATGATTTATTATAATATTTTATTGGAAACATTTATTAATGGATTGTCAGTTTAATGGAATTAGGCATAAGTTTGGAATATCAATTAAAATCACTAATACTTGCACATCCAAAGTGTAATACATCAATTATAATCATTTGAAGAGAAAGGCTTATTTGGAATTCAATTAAAATTTTTGCTGCAGCAAAACAAACAGAAGATATAAAATCAAATTTTTTTTATTTTCTAGCCGAATTTCTTAGTTTGCTGAGTGTAAACCAAACTTATTTTGATTTATTTCAAAACAATAAAAGAACCGCTACAAGTACTGTCGCTAGGCAAAAATAAGAGAGTTTTATATTTTCTGTTTTTCATTTTCTGTTCCAAACATGCTTTGTCCATTCAAATTTCAAATACGTAATTAATTAAATGTTTATTGCTGTATTAAGGCGAATGAATGCATCCAAGAAAAGGAAACAGTTACTTGAAAAAATAAAAACATTTCATGCTAATAATCGCCCAATGCAAATTGTAATTATACCTACATTTGGAAGAAAAAGGAGAATTTGATCAAACAAAATGTTTAAAAGTGAAATCCATGAACGATGTGTGTTGTTGTTGCTACCATCATATTTTACTATATTCTAATCGAAATGAATGAATTGTAGCTGCTTAAGAACACATTTATATTCAAATACATTTATTCATTTATAACCGTATCCACTCTCTCTATTGGAACAGAGACAAATATAATACACATTATTGGCTAAGGTCTGAACAACTAACCCGAAAATTCAATTGCGTTTCATTTATTTTCTTTTTTTTATATATATCAAAAAAAAAAAATATCTTTCACATTGATTAATGGGCTCTTTATTATTTCCTGCTACTTGCCATTGGATCAATTAGGTAAAGCATTCTATTTCTTTCTAGGACTTCAATGTCAACTGCCTTATTCTGCTTATTATATGAACATAAAATTTCATTTATGATGTGCTCAATTGATTGCTTTAAGTGCATCTCTGACATCAAACGGAAGGCCGCCTGCTGTTTTCAAATTCGTTTGATACTTGAAATTTTCTTTGAAAACTTTGAGATTTTAATTCGAGGATTTTTTTGTATAGGTTTATGTCAGCCAGTTGCTGTCCATTTTCGTAGACCATTCGTACTTGTAATTCGCTCTCCCAATGAGCTTCAGTTTGACAAGAGAAAAAAAAATCACCAAAAAAAAAAATTGAAAAGATAAAAATAATCTGTCGATTATACCAAGATTCGATCCCGTCGTGGATCCACAATTCATTTTTTAATGTCACCAAAGACAGTTGCAAGTCTGTTTGAAAAAGACAGAGCAAAGAATGAATTAGACAGCTCAATCGAGTCTTACCATTAAGCAATAAATAATGTTTCAATCGTGGAGATTACAGCCACTGAATTTCGATCATACTTGTTCAAGTACAGGAACAGCATTTTTCGTGATATACAGCGCCATCTTTGGTTAGTCACTCCAAATGAATAGTGCTTTCATGAAACTTCAAGATTGAACTCTTCAATCACCTCGTTTCGTATTTTTTGTGTAGTTTTAGAACAGAAAAAGTTTAAATAAAGTTACAAATAAAAAAAATCACAGAAAATTGTTTTATTATTCCATTCTATTGAACTATACAATAAGAACTAACATTCATTTTCAGGGGAGGATACATATTCTAAAATTCAAATTGTTCGTTGAACTCACACCATGCATATAAAATCATGGTGCAAAAATTAATTATAATAAAATAAAATAAAACCTTCAATTTCATTCGGTGACTATCACAAAGTCTTCACCTATTTATCCAGCTTAACGACAAGCGTTTGAATTGGCCCGATTTCAAATCGATTGAAATAAATTTTTTCGTATCCTTTTCCGCCAACCATTACTTCACCGCTATAGAATAAGCTTGATAAATCGATTGTGACGGCATCGGTGCCAAAATTTGAAATTGACGCAAATGTATTTCGTCGTGGATACCAACGGATTAAAATCAAAATGTTTTCATTCTCGAAATATTTGGCCGAGGTGTTTGATTCCATTTTGCCTCTCTTTTTGATGACATTTTTGTAAATCGACGGTGATAGATCACGAAGTGAAATCATTTTGGAAATCTCTTTAAAGTCTTCCTGGTTCGATTGAATTGTACGATTGGAACCCGAAGTATCCTGTTCAGTAATTTGTGGTACGGTGTTCCAAGCCATTGACGGCAATTGATGCATATGTTTGAAATCAATTGGTTCACTGAAATGTTGATGAGATTTAAGCGATGTTTCATCTCCATGGTAAATGTTTGGTGATCCTGGTAACATAAGTGACATTAACGTAGCTGCTAGCGTTCCATTTGATGTCAATTCATAAGATTGATGTGCAGAAACACCACCAATACTCCATTGAATATATGCCCCATTTTCAGGTTTTAATATACCTTTTAGACTTCTTCCGATTTGTTCGGCGATTCGTTTGGAGCCATTTGTAACATCAATGAAAATATCAACCAGATCAACATGTTTAACAATCTTTTCAGCCAATTTTGGATCAACATTTTCCAACAATTGATTGTTTACCATTAAAATTCTGTTTGGACCGAGAATTGATTTCCATGTACGAATATTATCGAGAAGCAATGGATCCTGATATAAGTTTTCAAGGCCCTTTACATAGAAACCATCAACACCACATTTCATCCATAGCAACAATGCTTTGACAACTCGATTTTTTTCATCTGATGAACGTGCGATGCGTAATTGTCCATCATCTCCTTGTAATGGTTGTTTTGTGGTTCCTTCGATTAGACTTTCAACTGATTCTAATTGTGTGATAAATGGAAATATCGGTAAATCCAGAATCAATGATAAATTGTTCTTGTGGAAAGTTTTCGCTAAATCTATTAGATCTTCAGCGGTTCCAAGAACTTCGTCGATGGCATAAATCGTTGTTATATTTTTGAAATGTTCCGGCTGATTTTTTGATGGGAAAATTGAATTCAATCGTACTCCGATCACACCTAATTTCGTGAGATAATCGACTCTATGAGATAATCCACGTAAGTCGCCGAAACCATCAACATTTGAATCTGGGAAACGCGTTGGATGAATCTCATAAAATACACTGCCTTCGTACCAGACCGTTCTGAAATCGAGAAACATATGATGAAAAGACGATTCAATGGATCAAACTTAATATAGAAATATGAATGTATAATAATATAACATTACTAAATAAAACATAATAGTAATAATAATAATAATAATAATAATAATGAGGCATCAATGACTCTCAATGTAATGAATCCAATCAAGTTAGACTTACTTAGGATTGCAGGTTCGTGGCAACGAATAGATCATAGAAATAACAATGCCAATCATTGCAACAACACCAGCAACGAAAAAAATAAGCGAACAACGACGTATCAAAGTCCAATTCCAATAAACGAATGACGGAACATCTTTGCTGTCCGGTAAATTCAAATGTGCATGTAATTTTGTTTCACTTTCCGGCATAACTTCACCATTTTTGCCCAAATGCTGATAAACATTTGGATTGAAAACAGTTGTTGTTCCAGCAACAACTTGACCATCTATACCCGAACTGCCAGAGCATGAGCTCGTTTCATCTTCAGCCACTCTTGCGTCATCATTGACAAATTGTTCATCGTTTCGTTGTTGTGTACGATCTTCATTATGGATATTTGGCGTAAGTGGATCACTGAACGGAGGTGGTGATGGTGTCAATAATGGGCAAGTTGATGCATCTTCCTCGGGTAAAAATGTTGACATTGACGGCGATGTATTTAATGATTGTGTCAAACTCACTCCTAGGAGCGATTGATTTGATGAAATTTCCAGATTATTCATTCTCGTTTCTCAATTTTCTCGCTTTTGCAGCGAATTAGAAACCTTCGACAAATGACAAATATTTCCTTGTTCACAATTCGATAAAAAGTTACACTGAAAAACACACAGCAAGAACCAAGAACAAGCACCGACTGCACTAAACTGCGTGTGACGTATTTCTATTTATAAGTTTTGTCAATATCGCACATATTCACGATATATTCACTATGTTCTATATGTAATAAATGTTCGCTCAGCGAAATCACTTCAATTGATATTAAATTTATTCACATTCGACGAAATTCGTTAACTGATTTTACATAGTTTAAATTCTCAAAATGTATTCGATTAAAAGGATATTCTAGAAATATTTTAAATTTTTTTCTTTTAATAATTCACAAGCTGAAGCTCATTTGAAAACGACTTCGAATCGAATGACGTAGTAAACCGTATCAAATTAAGTTGAACTCGTGAATTGATTAGAGTCACAGCAAAAAAAAAATTATTTTCAATGAATTTTTACAACAAGAACAACACTGCTAATATCGAATGGAGCTATAAAAATGAATAATAATGAGAATTTTTCGGCGTTCCATTGAGCAAAATGATTTTAGTACTGATTCTTCATGTGAAAATACAACGTCAGATATTTGTGAGAATTTTTTTTTCGGAGTTTTGGCTAACAATGTTGAAAATCGGGACGCACCACGTTGTTGTTAGATAAAAATATTGACTGTCAAAGTCCATATACATATATCCGCGAAGTACAATAATGACGCATGCGCAATGTATTCGTTTCAACCACGTTTTATGTCATATTTTGTATTTTGGTGAACGTGCATTTTGCATCATACGAGTATCGACTATCGGTGATAGTAATGGCTAATAGAACACATTCAGTGAACACATGCTATGCCAACAAATAGTTAAATCGAGAGGGTCCATTCACAATTCACGATGTTTTTGAATGCTTGTAGCGAACGTTAATAAGTACAGTATCCATTCTGCCCATGAATTACCTGAATTCATACATTCTGTGTCCTGTATTTATACATACTAGAAGAACCCAGCAGCCGAAAATCGATTGCATTCTAGAGAAGTTAAAACAGAGTCAAAACATATGATAATGAGTCAGAACATATGATTTTTTTGGCATCACACTCATTCGGAGACATATTTCATATTTTTGCAGCACATCGATAGAAAATTTGACTCTAATGTATGAAATTTGACTGTAATGTGTGTTCTGAAACTTTAAACGCCCTCTAGCGACTTTTAAAGGCATTTTTTGACAATTTTGATAAAAATTTTGTACCCCCAAAGAGCCCACTTTGTTAAGTTGCGGCCCTAAAATACCCTCTTCGACATGAAGATCCCCCTCACCACAGGGAGCCTCCACACAAAAATCGAAGAAAAAGAAAAAAAAAATTTTTTTTTGAAGAAATCGATCCGTGTGAGCACACACACTTAGGTTGTCATGCACACACAGTCTACTTGTAGTGTTTTGCTATACGCGCTGTGTAGCAGTGTCAATTCTATCTAACTCTCCATACAAATGAATACAATTGTATAGAAATGCAAGTGCTACACAAGCCTGTAGCGCTCTGACTTCAATACAACTGTATTCATTCGTATGGAGAGTTAGATAGACTAATTAGTACTGATCAGTACTGACATTGCTACACAGCGCGTATAGCAAAACACTACAAGTAGACTGTGTGTGCATGACAACCTTATATGCAAATATCGGTGAACTAATCCTCCACACGAAAATCAAAGAAAAAAAATGGTTATGATGACATTCAATGGTCTGACATTGCTACACAGCGCGTATAGCAAAACACTACAAGTAGACTGTGTGTGCATGACAACCTTATATGCAAATATCGGTGAACTAATCCTCCACACGAAAATCAAAGAAAAAAAATTGACCATTGAATGTCATCATTGGTAAATAAAATGCCAGCAGACACAGCGCTGCCGTCGATATTGATTGCCAACGGTCAAAAATTTAAATTGAGTTTTAAGAAAAAATTGATTTGCGTGAGCATGACAATCATTTTGCTTTTTTTCGATTTAAAAATTCATGATATAGTCAAATCCATACATACATACGCAGTACACCCATCACCGACTCAGTGAGCGCGCGAAATATATACGATTCTCACTGAGTCGGTGTTGAGTGTGCTGCGTAGGTGTGTATGAATTTCACAACAGCGCTGCTAACGATATTGAACCTTATTCAACTAAATACGTTCAGTAAATAAGGGTCAATATCGATAACAGCACTGTACCGCTGTGCTGCTACACCAATACACATTCACAATACATGTATAGTGAAATTCATACCCACACTCATCATCGAATCAGTGAAAACTGTATAAACTACATGTTTCTACACGCTCGCTGAATCTACACTGCCAGTCATAAGTTTGAGGTCACCAAGCTTTTTTCATACAAAATACCGATTTTCTAATTCAAATCTAACTATGTTTCACTTTTCTGATCGCGGTGAAACTTTGGGAATCTTTAAGACATAGTCTAAAGACAAACTTCCTTGAATCGTAAAGTCCTGCGACAAAAGGATTTGGAGGAGTGGCAAGAACATTCCTCGAAGTGAGCACGACCATACATTTTTGTATGACATTGATAGGATTCTTAGCTCTGATGGTAACCAATGCAAATCCTTTTGTCGCAGGACTTTGAGATTCTAGGAAGTTTGTCTTTAGACTATGCCTTAAAGATTCCCAAAGTTTCATCGCGATCGGAAAAGTGAAACATAGTTGGATTTGAGTGAGAAAATTGTATTTTGTATGAAAAAAGGATGGTGACCTCAAACTTATGACTGGCAGTGTATGTGAACATTCTTTGTATGTATCGTACCAAGGATTACATATTCCTCTTCAACCTGATTTTCCACCTGGAAATACTAAACCGATTTTTATAAAAAATAGATTCTGCACATCTACACGATAGAACGTTTCTAATGGTGTATTGTTTATAAAAATCGGTTCAGTATTGAACTCACAAAAGGGAGGACAGGCTTTCTGTTAGCCTATTAATATATACGATATGGAAACAGTTGTCTACCTGAAGGAAGCAAGAACTAAACTTAGATTAAAATTATCATCCAATACCATGTCATGATGTTATTATTATTATTAATAGAAGTTAATAGTACCGTAGATATTACTGGAATAAATTTCCTGATTCCAAAAAATTGATGACGAATGAAAAAAAAAATAACAACGCACAATTCAGTCGATGATTACAAATAATAATCCTATTCGATGTCTCTATTTGCCTCCAAAAGAATTGGCGATTTATAAATAATTTGAATTAATCAATGATAAGTTTTTTTTTTGGCATTCAGCTGGCGAATAAAAAAAATTCATTCGACTGAGTCGAATCATGACTCAATAACAAATGTGTTCAACGATTCATTTTTCAATTCATATTATTATCAATTTTGTTTTTATTTCTCAAAATACAAAAGTGCTGGCGTATCAAAAACCGTTCATTTTGGATTTCAGAATCAGGAGATGTCAAAATAATGAACACTGTACTTCACTTGTATATTCACCAGTGAAATCAAATTCAATACTCAGATCTAATCCTAATAGAATTCCAAAATCGGTTAATGCAGTTTATTTCGAAATATACACATTTACAAACAATTGTTTCCAGCTCCGCATTTCGGCATAACACATTTTACAGCGATAACTGATTTTATTTTATCACTTGACCTAGCAAACTGATAGCCTTTTCAAACAGCATCTCACCACATCGTTACTGATTTTGCTAATTGAAATGATCGCAGTTAAAAGCGTCCAATTATTCAGTCATTCTGAAGTGGTTGACAAAAGTGGTTGGGCGGCAAGAATTCATTTCCTGTAGCATTTTCAATTTAATAAAATATAAGTTAACAACAAAAACGATATCAACCTTAATAGTGAAATAAAGCGTCGAAATAAGTTGCAGGAGTTTCTGAGGAAGATTCTAGAAACGTAGCTTTAAAGGAGTGGAGGGAATTTCGTTTTATTTTGTTAATCTGAACTGACTTTAATTTTAATGCGAATCTCCATGGAATATGTTGTCGTAACCACAAACATTAGTTTCCTGTTGGACTACCGATTAGCTTACCGCGCCGGCAAAGTTAAATCCATCAAACCTACATAATAATTATTAATTTTGAATTGAAAAAGGTAAGTTCATTACACTTTTCATCACAAGCAGAAAAATGCCCTTGGTTTTTGAATAATAAATTGCCGAGCGATTTGATGATGAACTGTTAGTAAAAAATCGAATCAGTGGTGATAATGGTGTTGGTTATACAAAGCTGTAATGCGAAATCTACAGCAAAGTGAAATCTGAATATTGATTGAATGGAACAGAGTTTATTATGAACTACTCAATAAAAATTGCTTGACCTGAAAAACTTCCGATTGCAAAATGCTACAAATAATCATTTCTATTCATGTCGCTGTGAATAAGTTGCTCTAAATGTGATTTATTGAAATGGCGATTCTTCGAGATCAATAAAATGGATCCGGTTGATGCCGATATTGATAAATCGTTTTCTCTGCTGTTCAATTTTTCAACAAAACATTTAAGTTTGTCGATGTATTCAATAATGAGTGATTGGAATAAAATTGCGCCGAAAGCAAATATTTTGACAGAGATTGTAATGTGTGATCGCACCCTTATCACAGCACGATTCGAACAACAAATAAAAAGGGCAAAGAGAGATAGAAAATTCGGTCAAGAAAATACTAAAAGAACTCAATGCTACGCAATGTCAAATGAAATGATATTCTATTTTCGAATCGAAGCGTTTGTGTTCATCTCTTTGTTTCAATTCCAGACAAATTAACAACACAAATTTGGTTCGAATTCCACATATTAGCTCGTGTTACGTGATTGAGACGCAGATTACAGTTATTTTTTCTTGAATATTCACCAAAATATATTGTGCCAATTTCAACGGAAAATATTGTAAAGGAAATCAGTCACACCTTAAAGGTAGGCGAATTTCTGTTTCCTATAAACCGATAAACTTTCACAAAATCTAAAACGATGGAGGACTTCATAGGAGGATGTCTTGGAGGTTAGTTAATCTTTCATTTTAAATCTAATTGAATGCCAATCATTATCTATGGTCACGTTTTTGTCTCATGAAAAGTGAAATCAAATATTGTTTTTGTTTTGATATTTTGATGTTTTGATCAAAGGTTATCTTTTGAGTTGTTTGTTGTTTGGACGCATCTGTATCAAAATTTTAATCGTTTCCTTTTGTTTATTTATCGTTCGATAGGGTGCGCTGGATTGCTGGTTGGTCATCCATTTGATACAGTGTAATTATAATCAATTACAATTATATTTTTTGAGGTAAAATTAACATTTTTTTCACAATGTTTTTTAGGAAAGTGCATATCCAAACACAAGATGTCAAAAATCCCAAATATCATGGGACATTTCATTGCATCAAATCGATAATTGCCAAAGATTCCGTCAAAGGACTATATCGTGGAATATCAAGTCCTATGGCAGGTGTGTCTGTAATCAATGGCATTGTATTCGGTGTATATGGAAATGTTCAACGACTATCATCCAATCCAGATTCATATAAATCACACTTTATATCTGGATCAGCAGCTGGTTTGATACAAAGTCTGATATGTTCGCCAATGGAATTGGCGAAAACGCAATTACAAGTGCAAAATGATCGTCTTGGTGCTGCCAAGTTCAAAGGACCGTCACAGTGCCTTTCATTCATCTATAAAAGTCAAGGAATAGGAGGTATATTCAAAGGGCTAACTGTGACGGCATTACGAGATATTCCGGGCTTCGCGACATACTTCGTTTCATATGAATATTTAATGAAATTGAAGCGAGACCCAGGAATATTGTATACACTTGTAGCGGGCGGGACGGCTGGTATGTGCTCATGGGTCCTTACAATTCCGATTGATGTAATTAAGTCACGTATTCAAGTTGACGGAATGACAGGTGATCGGAAATATAAAGGGATAATCGACTGTTTCCGCAAAAGCTACAAATCTGAAGGAATATCATTCTTCACACGTGGCCTTAGCTCTACACTGTTGAGAGCATTTCCAATGAATGCTGTTTGTTTTCTTGTCGTTTCATTGACATTAAAATATGGTAATGAGCTCTCATTACCGATCAAAAATAAAATTCTGATGCTAGAAAAATGGAGATATACCTATCAATTTCCAGATTGGAATCATAAAAGGAGAGTCATTCAAAGTTTGCTTTACTTGGAAGCATTTAATGAGGCTATTTGCCCATCAGAGATAATGGAACTCGCATACGATTGGTATGATAACAATAAATTCCATTATAGCAACAATCGTGTCAATTTTCACCCGAACAATGAATTTTACTTACGTTCAGTCAGAAGTTGACCGAAGTATGGAAATGTTAATTAAATTTTATTTTATAAATAAGTTAGCTGTAAGCTGTAAGCTGTATGCGTTACACAATTTAATCTTAATTTTATTAATTAAATAGACATCACATAAATTATAAAAACCATTAGTTCTGTAAAAAGAAATGTTTTGATTTGGAATGAAATTTGCATAGTGCATTGTCTTTGTATTTTACACTCCATAAAATTTCCCCAAAGGTTGTGTTTGAGACCAGTTATCGATCACAAAAATTAAATTGATTGATATTTCGCATGATTCATACGGCTCCTTCCACACAATAATAAATGGATAATGTATAGCCCGCTAGTCTCCAGTGTCCATGTAAAACTTGGCTATTGAATAACATTTAGTCGTTCGAAATCCGTGCAGAAGAAATATTTCGATTCTAGTGCAAGAGATCAAACCGATTTTGTAATGGAGATTCAAAAGCCTACTTCATGAACATTTTATTTTGGTCAACTATTTGGCCTGTCTCCGTTTCTTTTAGAACGAAGCAATAGTAAAATTCGAATTAAAGAGATTCGTGTATCACCATTAAATTGCTTTATTAATATAATAATTCTGTTATCGATGATTGGTATTTAACCATTTTTCATGAAGAATTTCGGGTTTCATAGCTTATTATTTTCATTTACATCAACAGTTTATTTAACCGTGCGATTTATTTTTCTTGATGCGAATCCAAAACGCAAATTCGAATCAGAACTGCGACTGGAAAATTTGTAACCGTATTAGACGTGTGCTGGGTGTTTAGTGCTTCCATTTGCGGTGTATTTTCAGGAATCTGGGAAGTAAAAAGTATTCAAAATGTCAACGATAAACTTGGAGAAGTATTTCAATGTATTATGGGAAAAAAATCTGACCGAACCACAACTTCAAACTATGTTTTTAGGCGAATAAAAAGCCCTCTACAGACATAAATGAAGTGCGACGAGATAAAATTGTTTTTCTAACAACAACTGGAAGGGGCTGAATATTAAAACTCGCTTTTCCGCAATATTTTTATTACACGAAATGAGAGGAAATATGAACAGAGTTGAATTTGTGTGAATTGCAAAGGTGTTCTGGACTTTTTGTGCTTCTTTTCGTTCTCTTTCAGAGTTTAAACTCGAAACAAATATCCAATCATAAAATCGAACACATTAATGCATTCCAGATTCCAGAATGCGCTAACCGAAATTTCTTCAAAAATATGAAGAAAAATGAAGTTTTTAAAAAAAATTCGAACTATTTTTATGCACCACTATATTCGCTCTAGTTTTTTTTCCGGTTCCGCCACCTAATATGAACCACTACCCATACTATCAAATATATGTCAAGAGTACGTAGAAGGTACCGAAAACCACCAATGCAATATCAAAATAATTTGTCGGCACTAGGAGAAACGCATACTGTTCTCCTTTATTCTCTCTCTTTCTTCCTATGGTTCAGCCTACGGAGAGCATATTAATTCAACAGCGCAGAGATTTTATCAGTTCTGTTTTGTGCGAATATGCAAATGTATTGACAGATTGAGCATGTAAAATGAATTTGAATGATTTCAGTTTTGATAGTACTGGGGAACCCGAAAGAACTCGAACCTCCTACTCGAAAAGTTATCAGAAAGATTCTAACATCGGTAAGTTCTATTATTATTATTATTATTATTATTGAATCGTATATTATAGACTTCTTCGTCATTTTACATGTTCCGTTTGCATTTTTCTCGGTTCGATTTCACAGATTGGTGGCGCAATCGCTAAGTACCTGATTATACTTAAACAATTTCAAAATTCAATGGGTAAACAATAAACACAAAACACCACTCCAATGGAAACTAAGAACATAAATAATGATTTTAGACTTGTAGGAGGCAATCTTCATTCTGTCAATGCGTTGTTTTTTCGGATCATTATTTATTAAAAATATTATCTTTTTTCCAACACAATATGATATGTACAATATCCTTATTTATATTAAACGTAAGAGCTATTATTTTTCAGAAGAATAATCTTTCTTAGAAAGTCTCTTCTGTGGTATATGCCATATACTATATATATATATGGTAAAAATATATCAATTCAATAACAAACATCGACCCAACACAAAATGGAGAATATGAAAATAAAGAGAAAAAAAAATAAATTCAATGCATGAATGTCGAATACTTTTCAATGTAGCAGATTAGAGGTAGCACGACGGTTATTTTTACTCTAAATTTCATTCAGTTACAATTCTATCATCAGACGCGCAATGCATGAATGACTGAATAGTTTTCATTGTATCTTGTCAACAATAAAATAAGAAAAGAGTCCTTATCACCTGAACGGGATTCAAGTGACATTCTGTTGATGTTCAAAGAATAAATAAATACGAATACCTCTTGAAAATATCCTATATTTCTATCTTTAAAATTGAAAGTTTCACTTTCATTTTCAGATTAATGTTTATTTAGGATTTTCTTTGTTATCAAATTTAAAATCTAGAAACATTTATCTTGGGCTGCTTTATTTTAAATTTTTTGAATATGTCGAAAGTATATTCGTATCCCAAGAACGCTTGAATTTTTTTCTCAAATTTTCCGAAATGACAACATTTCATCGCTTGCATTTATGATTACTATTATGATTACTACTGATTACTTGAAGAGATATCTATCGATAGAGACACAACTCAATTATCTCCAAAATTTTTTACGTTAATCGAAGTTGCCTATTTCAAGTGACTTAAATAATTCCTTAAATCGTTGAAATTAAGCCGCTCAAGATTTTTGGTGCTTTTCTTTCTCCTCTTAGCTGGAATATGATAAGGAATATTTGAACGGGAACTGACAACAGTTTCTGAATTTAAAAGAAAGGCGAACTGTGACATCCAATTAGGATACAAAACTTGTTCATAGTGAATATTTTTTGGGTTATTTCTCATCAAGCATACGAATTTGATAGTTACGATAAAACACGGAATTAAATTTTCAAGAGAATATCTATTTTCATGATCATTTTTATCTGAGCATCATTTTGTTCATCCGACCAACAGATAATTTCGGTTTTTGAGATATATGTACAAAGTACATACATACTATATCAATATAACAGTTATTCATTTATGATCAGGAAAAAAGAAGAGAATGATATTCTCGTTAAAAAGAAAAAAAATCGAGTGTGTAAAATGTGAGGCGATATTTCATGTTTACTTTCCCTTTGATCACCTCAATAGAATGCAACGATTTTATCAATAGAATCACCACACAAACAATAAAGCTATATTTCCAGTCGAAAATATCGTAAAAAATGTGAGGATCACCAAAAGCAATTCATATTTTTATTTATGGACATGATGTGCGATAACGACTTTGGATAGAATTTCCTGTTCACACCTCGAAAAAAAACCTACTGCTTGTCTTAGGTGCAAAAACGATCAGGAGAAATTGATAAAATAAAGTCCCAAATACACGATACATATAATTCACTATCCGTTACACACATCCCTTTACACTATAAACTGTGCAGCCTCGTTATGTGTGGGAAACTACAAATACATAAATAAAAAGAAGTGCACAACATAAATTGACCCCTTGAATCGAAGAACAGAATATCGGTTCGAAATTGAAAAGAATAAAGAAGCCAGAATTCATTTCAAAATTGATTTCAACTGAATGAAGAATACAATCCCATCCAAAATGAACAATTGGTGGAAATATTTTTTTCAAGAGAATAAGATGCGGAACAGGGGGCGGCATCGGATGTCCACGATACTGCTTCTTCTTCTTCTTAAACATGGCGGCCTCTCTACGCTATGTTCTAACTCATAACAAATACTATTTTGTGTCCCACTCTCTCATATGTTTATCAAGGTTATGTTTTGGAGCTCAAGAAAAACAGTTCAACTGTCACCATTTCATTCCAGGGTGCCGCC